>APFE030883844.1:297222-323575 GCA_000404065.3 Pinus taeda | reverse complement strand
CAATAGAGGGAGGTACAGTTCATATGCACAAATGTGTGTTTATACGAATATAAGTCACATCCTCTTCTAGCCTCCATAGGTATTTACTATTAGGATAATGTTTGGAAGTAGTCTCTAAATTATGAACAAGTAAACTTTAGATGCAAACGTTCTCATCAATACGAGCATATTATCAGGGGTTTTCCGATGAATACTAAGGAAACATTTGAAGAAAACCCTTCTCAGAAAGAGCATGGATCCAGGAAAAATCCCCCAAAGAAGCGAAAATTTGTGTCCTTAGGGTACCTCAAATACTCACTAGATCCCTAGATTTGAAAATAGGTTTGAGTCTCTCCTCTTTGAAGGAGTGTCAAGGGCAAGTCAACATTTAATCAAGCATGTAATCAACATAAGTAAATCCCATAACCTATAAAGGTTGTGAAAAAGTCTCTTGAAGAGCATCAGCAAAATCCCTTACCACAGGAGATGATTAGCTCCCCTTTAGAAGAAGTTGAAGTAGAAGCCCCACCAAAAGATATGGATCTAGATGACCCACAAGTGATTTCCCTTGTGGAAGTATGGCATGGAAAGGATGTGACGAGCATGCCAGCTCATGAGGCTAGGATTATGTATAAGGCCTATCTTCAAAGCAAGAAATTGGGCTTGAGTTCCTCATAGTCTAGTCTTGGGGTTCAGATGATGGATTTCAAGGTGGTCTTCAAGCAAGACAAAGAAGCCAAAAAATGAGGCCAAAGAAGATTGTGAACAATTAGCTAACTCAGGAAAAGTCATACAAATGTCAGAGACACTTTCCCCTTGAAATCTCAAAGAATTTTCTTTATTAAACAACTTGTTAGTTTCAAGTATCTCCTAAATTTTATTCTTCTTTTAAAAATTCAACAATATGTAACTTTGTCTAATTAATAAAAGAGCTTTCACCTTAAAATTTTAAGTAAAATAAATAAATTTTTTAATTTATAAATATATTATATATATTATTAGATTTTTATATTAGATTATAAATATTTCACTTTATGTTGGACAATTTATCTCAGTATTTTGGGTTGTCATTATATATAAATATTTTATTCAAAAGAATTTAGTATTCTATCTTTCAATAATGTATTTGTGATATAAATATTTTAATTTTATAATTAATATAAATAATCTTAATTTTGTTGTTTTATTGAATTGGATAATTTTTTATGCCAAAAAAAATGTCTAAACCATTTATATCACTGTTTTACATTTCATAAATTTTCCCATTTTAATATTTAAATTATATAGATTATTTATTTTATGACTTAATATATTAAATTATTATTTAGGTAGATCAAATTGGTTTATATAGATTAGTTTTTGTTAAGTTAAAGTTTAATTTTCATAAACAAATTGAAAATGGAATTCTTTTAAGAAAATAACTATTTCCAAAAAATACCTCTATATCCTAAAATTGAACTTTAATTACTAATAAAAAAATTATTTAAATAATTTTATTTTTATTAATAAAATATTATCTCTTATATATATATTTAAATTTGTATCCAAAAATATATATATTTTATTTAACAATATTATCTATATCATAAAAAAATTTAATAAAAAATATCACCACTCCATTTGACCCACCAATTAACTCTTGTAATCTATCCAACTTTTCTATACCTTAATAATCCAAGTTCCTTATTGACATACTTGATTGGAATAAATATTTGAATAATTAAGTGATATCATCACCATTGCAAATTTTCAAATGTATTTCTACTTATTTCACGATTTTGAGTTTTTGTATTTTTATTATGAAGATTTAAATTTTGTTATTTACATAATAATTGATATTTTAAAAATGGTCAATTTCACTATATTATGAGGAAATAAAATCCCACTTATTTTCTAAACCAAATAAAGGAGAATTCGATAACGTGTCTACTTTTATAATGTAATTCCAACCTTTTTACGGAACGAAAATGACTTATTTAGTTCTTCTCTATTTTGGACTTTTAATACGATCTCACCAAACTGATGTAGGAGTATCTAGCTAAGGGCATTATAATCGGGGTTGCTCTCAGTCAAGAAAGACAGGTTCAAAAACTTTTAATTTCATTTACGTTTGATGAATAAAACAATGTCTAGGAATTAGTTTGTTTTATTATTAATTATTTAAGAAACATTAGAAACAGTACAGTTAGGGTAATGTCACAACAGTTGCATTGTTTTGTCATTTTCTTAATCCATCTTATAGGTGTCTGTTCATAAACAAAAAGTGTAATATTGTAACTCCTATAGTACTTTTGTAATTCCTACAACACAAGAAAACCCAACAAGATTATCAACTATGTAACTGTAAAGGGTAATTGTATGGAACTGAGAACAATTTGAGTCACTGTTCTAGCACAATATAAAAGTCAATGTAGTACAATCATGGAGGGGTTCAACATATGCAAATAGAAATACAAAATAGAAAATTATTTATTTCATCTGAAAACATTCGAACCCATCTGTAACAGTTCTTTGTGATATTCATTTACTTTTTTCCCTTAATTATTGAGCAAGCTAAACTAAGTAAATACTATGCATTCCTATACTTTTCATTATTTCCTTTCTTAAAGAACAGAACACAGGCAAAGAAAATTGCATGAGTAATTCCAGTATGAAGGTTGGCAATCAACATATAGAGTTCACGAATGAAAGAGCCGAGCACATCACAAACAGTTCGACCAAAAACCAGAATATAAACGTTGAGTAACAAAACCCGGGACAGAGGTAACAAAGTATAACTAAATACACTGTTTAATTCTTTTCATTCCAACAACAAAAGATATTTGTATACATATAACCGTCCAGGGATAACCCTTCGAATGACGGAAGAACCAAACGAACCAGCAAAACCTTAAGGGCGAGGGCTTTGGACGACCACCCTCCAACACAGTGTTTTACAATTGCAAAATTGCATAATACAAACAAGGGTTTGTACCAAACTAACCCAGGTCGCATAGCGACGACAGAGGAGAACAAGCAGACAAGGATTGGGACTTTGCCCAGCAAAACGACAGAGACCAATAAATTGATAACAGTGGCAGAGCGTACCGGGAAAAAGTCGTAGCGCTTTCACCAACCATGCTAAGGGACGAACCCCCACCTGTGCAAACAAAACAAGGCAACATTGTCAGCCCAAATTTCAACAGAGTAAAAGGCGAGAAGCAAACAAAGAGTAAGGAATTGTCTGTATAGTAAACGAATTGATTACCTGGAGGTTTAGTCGCATGGAAAGAATGCAAACCCACTAAGCCACAGTCCACGGTGACATCCTGAGACCAAGGAGTCGTTCTTGTTAGAACCGGAGGAAGACAGAGAGGGTAAAAAAATTATGGAGTGACAACATACCTAAAAAGAACTGCGAGCAGAGGAGGCCATCGTGACTGTGACCTGTAACATGCAAACCCATTAATCAAATTTAACAAGCAGAAGAATCTCAACAAAACGAGAACAGTGGAGCAAATATAAGTTTAGTAACTAAACAGACAAAGATAGTTGCCATTCTCTTACACAGACGAGCGGAACCGTCACACTGTGCCCAAGGAACCGAGCAACGAAGCCACCAGAACAAATGAAGGTGCCATATCAATAAGCAGCACAACCCATAGCTGGGTGCACACAGAGCCGTGGCTTATATCCATACATTTGCAGCACGAAACCTCACTTCCAGACCAAACCCTCAACGCAGTGAAGTCACAAGAACAAAAAAATGAAGAAATGACATAGAAGGCAGGGTTTTGGCGTAAACCGAGGAGCGGGAAACAACAACCAAGGCAAGTACTGCCAACACAGCAGAATAAATGTTTGTCATAAGTGCCACCCAACTCAATCCAAAACCATCCTATGATTAAACTCTAATCACCAGTGTTAAGTCCCAAATCATACATTAATCATTTAATTGTTGATTAGCACAATCATATAATATTGTCAACCATTATAGTGTGGAATTGCGGGTTGGTCCCATCACAAACTCTTTTAACACGACCCACTCGAGATATGAGAGGAAGTTTCACTGGATAAGGAATGTTTGTGTTTTTTTTTTCAATTTCATTATGGTATCCGCACAACGTTATTAAATGTTTGATTTAAATGATGGGTGATTATTATAATAATAGTTTATTTTATTTTGGTTTGTTTGGGTAGTTTAATTAGTCATGGTCATGGAAATGAAGTCTTACTAAATCAGAAGTTTTGGGTTCAAATTTTGTGCTATCCCTCGAGGGGTGAGAAGTTAGACATAAGTTTTGGGTTCAAATTTTGTGCTATCCTTCGAGGAGTGAGAAGTTAGACATAAGTTTTGGGTTCAAATCTTGTGCTATCCTCCGAGGGGTGAGAAGTTAGACATGATAAAGATGTAGTTCTATCAAACTTACAAAACAAATCTATTTTATTTTTAAATATTTAATGTTTGATTTAAAATTGAGCAAAATATCAAAATTTAAGTTGGAAGAAACATCTATATATTTTATTCTTCTTCTTTTTTGGTAATTGTTTAAAAAATATATAAATAAATAAAAAATACCATATTTTTATTGGGTTATCGGCAAATATAGAAATAACATTTTGGCATAGATTCCACTGACTAACTTGATTGTTTCCCTGAAGTTTTATTGAACTTGGATTAGTGTGGTTAAACCTAACCTAGTTCGGACTTTGAAGTTCAGATTAACTCAAGTATTTGAGAGCCTCATTGCAATTTCACCTATTAAAGTTGGTTATCCCATTCGCTTCAATCATGCAGTAACTAAAACTCCCCTCATTTGGAAAAGAAACCATATCTTCTTCAATCAAAATTGTAACTTGGATAATCTCCAAATTTACTTCTACAAAAGATAGAGCAACACACATTAAAAATAATAAGTATGATTACTCTGATAACACAATTGAATAAAAAAATTAATCATAAAAAAAACTATTTTGTATAGAAATAGTATGCTCAACTTTCTAATGTAGCTTTTCTAATTGTGCATAATTATAAAGTGGCTTTCCTAAATAAAGCAACCTTTATAGGAAAACTTCTCTAGTTGTGAAACCAATTCCTTTATAAATATTTTTATGAAAGCTTTTATTCGAGCACATCATTCATATAAAATTATCTATTAGGTTAGGGATTATTTTTTTATATTTTTTATGATTAATATCTATTATTATTATTATACATTCAAAAATCTAAAAGTATTGGGCAGAGAACAAATTTTAACATTTAATAATCATCAATCGGTAATTCTAGGTTGTGTTGGTTTGACCAATCCCATTTTTATCTTTTTTTATAATTCCAAAATTAATTAATAATATACTTCCATTATATAATTTCATTAATCATATTTTTTATTAAATTATTGTTTTCAATCATATATATTAATTTTAGTGATATTTATTTTCATAATATAAAATATTTATATGCATTTTATAAGATCATATTTATCATGGTTTGTATTGTAATGGTATCCATTATATTCATTTATTTATATTTATTTAAATTTTATTGCATTTTGATGTATGTTTTTTTTAATTTATTTCAATATGTAAATATGATTTACCTTTTAACATGTTACATAATTTTTTAAATAAATGTGAAGTTCCTTTTTCATCATATTATTAATAAAATTAATGAGCATGTATTGAAGTTAATGTGCTTGATTGTTTTAAATTGCTTTAGCATTAAAATTATCGAATTAAATTATTTTTATATCATATGGTTGTGTAAATTATTGTATTTAAATACTTTTCATCTTTTCATTATTAAAATCAAGACATCAAAGCATTTAACATCATATTTTTATCAATATCGATGGAAAATATTGTTTTGAGTGCAGTGGTCTTTAGTGCAACTATTTGGAAGCTTTTTTGGTGGGTTTTCCGATCTAATTTCTCTAAAATCTAGCCGGAATTTATTGAAATCACAATTTTGATCTTTGCACAATCCAAGTGCCCTAAGAGTTTTTTAGGGTGTTAAATCCCTCTATACAGTCAAGAAACCAATTTAAATAATGCAAATCAAGGTTTCACCTCAAATTGTTCCTATGGATTCCAGCACCGGAAAGTACAAAAAATCACACTAAAGACAACTCTATTTTGAGTTGCATTTTTGTTGAAATTAATGTAGCCTCGTGATTTTACATTATAGCATTATTTAAAGTTATGTTCCAAATATTTGTTGTGGTGTGTATCATTGTTAATATCAATACAATATCAAATCATTTTACAACACCATCTTAATTGTAATGTTATCGGCATTAATATATTTAATGGTGGATCATTGTATGGTGTTATTAAAACCATCATAGATCTATCTTAAGTACTAATCTAACATGAGCACAGAGGGATCAAATTTGTTCATTTGCAAACTTCTTTAAAGTGCAAAATACAATATGTTAATTTTTATTGTTTAAATTGTATTTTTTAATCCTAAATAATGTATATACAGGACCAAATAAATGTTTTAACCATAAAAACTTAAATTTTTCATGATATATACATGTTTTTTTAAATGATGTATAATATATATGTAATTGACATTAAAACATTTTACATAACATGCACATCGAGACATTTTATCATGCAAATTAAAATGGTTTTTTATTCTTAATATATTTTTAAGTACATGTCAATATTAATTCCTATTAAAATATTTTATTATACCGAAGTTGTCTCTTTTTTAGATTGGTCAGGCTAGGCATTGTCTACCTTTTTCATCTCCATTTGACATTTGTCCCTCTATTGTTTTGACATGGGTCAACTTTAACTTAAGAAAAAAAAAGGAATTACACATCTTATTGTAAAATGAACCATTTTGCTAAATAAAATTTGCTTATATATAAATGAATGTTATAAATAATAAGGATGAACTTATCATGGAGGAACTTATTAGAATTCGAATAATCTCAAATCCCTAGGAAATTGGTGGGTGGGGAGTCATGTGGCATGAATATAATTTTTTTAATTTATTAAAAGTAATGGGCCATTTTGCTAAATAAAATTTGCTTATATATAAATGAATGTTATAAATAAAAATGAGGAACTTATTTGAATTGGAATAATCTCAAATCAGATACTTAGTAGGTACTCCTTCAAGTCAAAATTCTCAAGATAATTCTCACACAAAATTGCTTTAACTAATTATGATAGAGTATCACCTTAAATCGTGTTCAACCTGTGACATTATTGGGTATTTTTTTTATTAGGAATGGTCATCCTTGACATAAAGACTTCTTAACTACGATTAACTTACATGGTCACTCGTTATTGTGGGACCTACATGAGCTGTGCAAAGGCAACTGTATTTACTTTTAGAAAGATGAGAAAGCAAGAAAGAAAGAAAGAAAGATTTAACGTCCACAAGGCTAAAGATAGCCTATAGGACCTCTTTTAGAGTGCAAAACTTGAAAAAAGTATGCACCTCAAGAGATTTAATCACCTTCGAAATGGATCTATATTGGTTCTATATATGCATATAGCATGTGTAACTTTTAATTTTTAAAACTGTATTTTTGAATGCATAAATGGATACAATGCCTTGAAATTTTACTTGGACACTTGGATTGTGTAAATTACACCATATAAATTTGCAATTCCAACAATTGCTTGCTAGACAAAACATAAATTTAAATTTAAAACTGGAATTAATGGCTCCAAATTAATTTAAATTTTTTAAAAGAAGATAGCTAAAATACTAAAACAAACCCCTTTCTTTATGTCGATTGTAGAATATCCTGGAATTTGGAGGTCACTCGAGTGAAAGATGCTCTTTATTTAATATCATTATCAACACACACAGACTTTATTCATTTCCTCTGTGCAATTACATATGCTCTTTATTTAATCTCATTTTCAACACACATAAAATTTATCATTTCCTTTGTGCAATTACATTTTTTGTGCGCCAGTGCCCACAAGGACCTATGGTAATGTTTCTCCTCATTACCTTGCATGTTATAGCTTGTATATAATATGTATATACAATTTTGACATAGTGGTATGATTAGAAAGAAATGATTTAGCTAGGTGGTTCTAGTTGTCAAATAGGCATCGACACAAGTGTGAGACTATTACGATACTGAACATATTTCCTCCCCTCCATCCTCCACCCTTTAGGTTGTTAGCTTTCCTTTACTGCAACATTTTTGCAGTAACATCATATGCATGTTCAATTCCTTGGGTGTATCTTTGAACCTTTGAGGGCAATTGCTAGTTGATAACCCACAATGAATATTTTTTTATATAGCACACTAAAATATTTTATTTTTTACAATTTTTTTCTATATATAGATATATGTGAGGTTGATATCGACATAAATTAGTTAATATAGATCTTCAAGTAGTTTATTTAAAACATTTGTTGAAATATTTTTGAAAAGTATAAGATTTAAACATCTTACTCACATTTTTTTACTTCTAATTACTTTATAGCAATATTCATTTTTTTTATTATCGCCAACAGTATTTTTCTATTTAGAACATATTTTTTATTTTTTATTTTTATTTTAATAGGGGACTACAAATGAATATACTTATACATCCCATCATACAAACATACTTATACATCCCATTATACTGGGTTGTAGAATAAGCCTCTCGGCTCAATTAATGAATTATATCTCTCTAACATTATAAAAGCAAAGTAAAATGGAATCAATGCTTTTGAGTTGCAAATCACACTTTAATAAATTATTAAACTTGGACTTTATATCAAACAATTTATTGTATTAATAATATAACAACTACTTATAACTTATGTTATTTTATATTGTTATGATTCTAATAATAAGAATATCACATAGAGTGAAAATGAAACATGCCTTTAAAATTGGGTAATATTTTAACAATTTTTTTGTAATTCTATTAAAATTTTATGTTAATGTTTATTATATTATTTTTTAAAATCAAAGTTGGACTATTATATTTATACCAACTAAGTTCGAGTCTCATCAATCTTTAAGTTTTTTTTTGTTTACATGCTTATACGTATTAAAAATTTGTTTTGATGGTTTGAAATAACTTTGATTGTGTTGTTTATCAAGTTGTTCCCCCTTTTCAAAATAGCCAAATAATACAACATAGTGTACAGGATACATCTCTTGTGTCACATAAGGGATCTGAGCTAACTCTTGAGTCATATGGGCTACCTCAATATTTCCCAAGGCAGATATCCATCATCTAGGGAAAACATATTCACATAAAGGAAACTCAAACAGGGTTTACAACAAAACAATATCTACCATCGAATTAAAAGATACGATAACATTGAAATAAATCAAGAAACCAGATTTTAAAGAATAGTAAGAATAATATTTAAAGATTTTATATCATAAGGTGGCTTGATCATATTTCCTTCCTTTAGAAAATAGTAGGAGAAAACCAAAAGCATCATGAGTGGAAGAGGGTTATACATTGATTCATACGAACACATTGAAGAGGAAAAAAATCAAATGGGTAAAACAAAGTGGATTACCCAAAGAAGGAATCCACTGATGTAAGTAATTCCATAGAGGCAAAATGTGAAATAAAACCAACATAATCTTGTTTGAGTCAGAGCATTATATTTGTAGTAACTTGGTCTTGGTAATGATTTTACAATAAAGCTCAACAATTTATTTCATCGCAATTAAGGGCATTAGATGGGGACTGTATAGTATCAACCACGGGCCTATTACTTTTCATCTTGCATTTTGGAGATTCTAGTGTACTTATAGAGAGAAAATAAAAAGGAGAGAATGAAAACAAATTTATAGGTCACAATTTCGTATACCCTTAGATAAACCTCTATAACCTATTGCTATGACAATTTTGAACTTTTTTTGTGATTGGAACTTCTCTTTATAGCCCATGAGGGCCTACTTCTTGATCCATTAACTACTCTAAATTTGGAATGAAATAATGAATACAATGCTTGGTGTGTTGGTAATGACACATAATCAAGATTGTTCTTGCGAGAATAACCAAATTTAGTGTTATTTTCATTTCTTCATTCTTTTTAAATGTATCCTCTCTTTGAGAAGATGGCCTACCTTGCTATGAACTTTGAGTGACCACAATGTGCTAATGAGTGGTTTCATAAATTGACATGCACTATTGGAGGTTGTTACCACTTAGTTGTATACCACCCTTGAGGGCATGGTTGGCCTTATCAACTTAGTTATCTTTCACCTGAAGGTTCTACAACACCATGCCTAGGTTGATTCCTTTTGTGAAATTTGTGGGAGGCAAACTTCGAAAGAACCTTTGTATTAAGTCCATGTGTAAATGGAAGGTTTTACAAGGCTCAAAGTATCTAATGTTGATTGAGGTTTCGCCGGATCTATTATGATTCATGATAGTTCCTCTTTTACAACCTTTTTGTTCTCTTGGTAACATTTCTTGGCTATGGAGTTCTCACTAGTCATCCCACGAATATGGAAGTCTATAGGTCCCCATGTGATGGATATAATTAAAAAATGTGGTAAGTTTATATTTTATAACCAACTCCACAATCTCTAAGGTTTAAAGATGAAAAGGCAAAACTAAAAAATTCTACATTATTAAGCTTGTGACAAAGATTAATGATGAACTACTTATTGAGCCCATGACTAATCTGAAAAGAAATCAACCACCATTTATGGTTGAAAGATGAAAATTCAATTATTAAACATGTGACCAACCTAATTGATGAATCTATTTATTGAATGAGTAACCAATCTAAAAAGAAAACAAAGGAAAAAATAAATTGATGAATCCATCTCAATGATAGACATGTTTTTAAATTCCAATTTCATATTTGTTGTATTCTATCTATGTTTTTTTTTTTTTTTTTTTTTTTTTTTTTTTTTTTTTTATGCACAAATTTCATAGCACTATGAGGCATCCAACTCATCATATATTGATTTAAATAACTACAACAACATGATATCTTGTGATTACTAATGTTTAGGTCTGTGACGATCAATTTTGTATATATAAATGGGAAATGATGAATGCAAGTTGGTCCATGTTGATGGAAAAGTCATGATGATTTATACTTGCAAATATAGTTGATTTCTTATTGTCACCCTTAGGGTTTTTATTTTTTAGGATTTCATGATTCTATGAAAGAAGCTTCAGGATTACACATCCTGATACACTCAATTCTAAGCATTTGATTTTATGGATTTTATGCCTAGGGATTTCTTTATTTTTAAAAGAAATTTGTAGATTTTTTTTCCATAAGGCAATATACGATATTCTGGGAATTTCATTTTGAAGAAGGATTAATATGATGCGACTTACTTTTTTGTGAGTTTTCAAAATTATTCCTTAAATTAATAGATGTCATTGGTAATAGGAGCAACATGTGAGGAACGAAATCATGGTTTCCATTTCTAAGAGTACCTCTGAATGTCCTTTCGGAGTAAACAAGCAAAAAATTGCTTTACTGGAGAGATTATACAACTCTAATTTTTAAACCTGCAAAATCCATAAATGAGCACGTTCTTTCTAGAATCAAAGTTCCTTATGTGTTTCGGGAAGCACTTCCTAAGGTAAATCATCATTATTGTCGAAGAAATTCATAAACAATGAAACTACATTTTCATTCATAATGACTGTAAACAACGTTTTCCAACAAAAAAAAAATTCTTTTTTATTTGTTGAAGCTCAAATGTCAAATATAATTGCATGCCTCCAAATATTATTTTTTTTCCCATGGAAAAAAGTCGTAATTTCTATGAATATAATAAATTACATTTTGTAGATGCTAAGGCATATGCATATGGAGGCAGAGTTGCCTGACAAGTTCAACAAGAGAGACTGTAGATCAAATCAAGATATGGAATAGTGTTATCTCCATGCAGGGGGTCTGTTATGTGTTGTACTAATAAATGTATGCTTTCCCAAGTAGTGGGAGCAAGATCCGATCCATCTCTTCGCAGAGAGAGGTAAAAATTGAGTTCCAAAAACTGTACTGTATGTCCAAAACCACATATAGATCAAAGAGTTGATAAACATAACATAATATATACAAGATTTTCAGATAAGGTTATGGGGCTTGTGGCCCATTGCCGTGGTGATCCACAAATGGTCTATGATAATATTGATGAAAATTCTCGTCTATCTCCTCCTGGATCAGCCAATCGTTGCCCTGTCTAGTCGCTGCTTCTTTGGATAGGTGATCTGCCCCCGAATTTTGTTCCCTGAAAATGTGGTGATAGGTAAAAGAGTCAAATGAAGATATCAGTCGAAGTGCTTCTTCTAATATATTCCTTAATGTGAAGGTACTACAGACATATGCATTGTTAAGCCAATTGCAAACGATCTTAGAATCGCCAAACAGCTGTAGATGTCTGCAGTTTTTTTCCAAAGCAAAATGTATGAGATGTTTAGCAGTACAAAGCTCATGATAATTATTAGTTCCCCTGCCTAAACTGATTTGGAGTTTGAAACAGTGAGAGTCATTTAGGTAGAGAATGGCACCGCCCCCACACCTAGCCTCTTGTGCAGAACCATCGAAATATGCCCAAGGTTTTGATTTATCAATAGATTCTAGGATAATGGTACGAGGAGGGGCAGAGGTGTCCTCTTTAGGTAGTAGATCAGAATCCGCTAAGGTATGAATGAGAATGGCGGGCCAGTGGGGAGATTTTTTATTGAAGATGGAGTGGTTCCGCGCTATCCAAAGTGACCATCAAACTAGGAGAGGTAAGTTCCTGGATTTTCCATTGTGATGTTGACACCATGAACTCCAAGCATCCCGAAGGTCGTGACCTTGCCAGGTGATAAGGCTAGGATAGTGTGATATGATGTGGTTCCATAGATCCTTGGAGGAGGGGCATTGTAGGAATAGATGTTCAGTGCTTTCATCGTCGTGACGACACAGGTGACACCAGAAAGGACTGTAAAAAGATCTTTTCTTCAGATTTAACCCTATAGGGATCTTATCAAACAAAATGTTCCACATCAGTAAACGAGCATGAGGAGCCACCTTTAGCTTCCAGAGTAACCACCAGGCCGGGTTTATCTGCTGAGGTTTGTAAGGGTCCATTAGCTTGACATAACCTTCTTTTGGAGTATATATACCATGCTTGGCAAAAGCCCATATGATCTCGTCCGGTCCCTCAAATGCCTCCAAATATTAATATACATATGGTTTTAGAATATTAATATAGGCATGGTTTCTACTATTATTTCCAAATTTCAAATTTCTTGATTTTATTTTCGCACAATATTTTTATTTCCATGAACTAGGAAAACTACACATACTCAAAATATTGCAAAGCTTTTCATTTTATTGAAGTATGGAAATATATGTTTCAAAAATTGCTTATTGCATCTCAAAAATTCTTGCAAACAACATAAATGAGATAAGGAGCTATGCCACAAAATTGTTTCTTCAAACTAAGAGTACAAAATAGAATAATGGGCACCATGATGCTTGGAGATCAATTTAATTGAGCAAGTGCCTCATTTCTTACTTATTAAAGATGATGAACCATTTATGCATTTCAGGAGAGCCATCTCAACCAATATTTCAATCCTTTTGCAAAGGACTATTGTATATAAATGGCACATTCATGCAAAAACCTTTTCATAGAGATGCTAAGGTTAGCTTTCTTAGAAGGCATGCCCGACTCAATTGTCTGGATGACAGAGATTTTCAAATGTGCTTCCACAACATTTATTGATACAACAATTCTATTTACAATCTGATTTTCACTCATCTTCACAACAATTTATTGATAAATTCCATTTCTCCCAAGTGTCAGTGATATTCTTTACCTTATAGATACTTCATAATTTTAGTTTTCAGAATTATTTCATTCCATTTTTAAAACCCCAATGAAATTGAACTCCTTTGCTATGTATCTTGAGTCTGCAAGGATTTCCATTGTTATGGGACATTTACCTTAGTGTAACTTTCTTCTTAAATTTAACCTCTTGCTACATTGTTTAGAAGATATATCAGAAACTCAAATTTTGATTGTATTTCATTGTCCATATATTTCACTTCATTATTGCCTTCCACATTCCCCTTACTCCTATTAGTGCTCCTTTGCACCTCTTAGTGCAATTGCTAGTTGTACATTCTGTAGTATTTCAGAAATTTGATAAATATGAATTAAATTTTATAGTTGACTTCACTAAAGGAAAGTCATTCACCAACTTTTTGGAAGGGAAGGAGGGAAAGAAAAGAGCAGGGAGAGTTTATCTCTTTATATACGTCTCAACTTGACTTTCATCACGTATTTATAGGGGAAGAATAATGGAAAAGAAAAGGATGGATGTGAATACCAAATCTAGTGACAATGTGATTGTCAATAAAAGGTATTTATTAGATTTTCAAAATATTTCAAAATTTGTAATTGACATAAAGATGACTAATTAAATATAATTAGTCACATGACAATGAGTTAAGATATAGGTTGTGGGTTGTGCCATGGCATATTTCAAATCTGCATTCTTGTCTACGACCACACGAATAAAAATAGTGATGTCCATGACCTTTAGAACAACACACCAGTTATACCTCTACATGGACACCAAACTAGAATGTTGATTCACCGAAGTTGGCCTTCACACAAGTCTAATTACACTTTGAAAAGGGCCCTGACACCTCGTAAAACATAATAACCCTCATATGTCAAGATTAGTATGGGTTGGGAATATTATTAGCCTACCAATCACCTAGGCAATCTTACATCAACAATAGCTAGATTATCAACCTATCCTTTTTTTGGATAGTCAAAGGAAAACATGAGCTAGAGTGAGCCAACCCATGTGGACATTATCTATTTGTTGAATTGGAATAGTACTAGTGTGTTTCCACTACTTGATGGACACTATCTACTTGTGTATCCAAGGTTTCAATTTTTGAACCTTTACAAAAATGGTTTTGGCCCATGTCCAAAATGCATGATACAAATGTAGAAGCACCACGTATGATGAGGGTGGAATTATGCTTTTTTGGCCTTCAGGAAAAAATATTTCATGCCATCAAAAATGTTTGAATACTCTAATTTTATCAATGTTGGATCTTGTCCAAGATTGTACGAAGGATTATGTAGTTATCTATGGTGTTGAAGAATAGTCCCTAATTACATTAGGAAATACATGGACTAGATGAAACCTTGGTCACTTTGTAGAGAGCATAGGTACTACATGGAGCATGGGTCATTTTGGATCTCAAATGAAATTATATGTGTGTGTGTGTGTGTCAAATGATTAATGTAAGAATAAACTTACATTTTGATTAAAAATTAAGCTTTAAGATGTTTTGGGAGATGAACCAGGGTGATATATTGATATGAATTTAAACAAGAACACAACAACTTATAGATATAATCATAAACATAGAGATGCAGCAAAAAAACACTTTATTTCATTAATAGAAAAATATTGAACTATGCTTACAAACAGAATGGAAATAAGATACTCGGGAGATGGTAGCATATCTCTAAGAAGAGATGTGGCGGCTACATGCCTCTCAAATGAGTTACAATGAGGCTCAAGGGTCTTTTCATTATTGAAAAATAAGGGAAAACCATAAAAAACCAAGACCCTAACTCGAGGAGATGTAAAACCAAGAGTTTATGGGCCCCATTGGGGTTAGTTGGGCATCCAACTTCTCGAGGTCGTAATTTGGTCATATCATCTTCGTTTGACGCAAATGACATCTCGTTGGAAAGATCTCTCTAAGGACTATAGTTGTTGATGCGATTATTTTGGTAATTTCCAAACGAATTTTTCCAAAAAAAAAATGTCGTTTAGGGCCTCAAAACGGCTCGAGAAGTTCAGGACCCGAAAAACTGCCAAAAATAGTAAATTGTGCTACAATTAAGGAAACAGATGAAACTGACCAGGGGGTCTAGGTGGAATCAGCAGGTGGCCACCAATATCCACCCAGATCATTCCTCCCCCCTAGGAAGCAGTGGTCCCCATTGCATGTAGAGCGTCCATGAGGTGAGGAAATTTATGTTGAACGTGGTCCCTGGTGAACCACTTGCACTTGTGACAGAGTTGGCCCACTTTGACAACTCTATATAGTTGGATCCTCTATTGGGGAGTGTTCTTGATCTACATTTCCATGATCTGATCAATTGTGGCCTGTTCCATGCATTCCGGGTTGAGCTCTATTGGTGTGAGTTGTTCTGCAATGTCAGAAGTGTCCAACAATGGTGAGAAGCATGGCCAAAGACGATCTACATTGAACATTAGGTGCACACCAAGGAAGGGTGGAATGTTGAGCTCGAAGACATTGTCACTAACAACCTTGGTGATGGTGTATGGCCCATATCGGAGTGGGTGAAGCTTGCAGTGGGGTCCAGCAAGGCGCTCTTTCTACAAATGAAGCCAAACTTTGTCGCCCACCTGGAAGTTGTGCGGCACTCGATGTTGATCATGGCACTGCTTGTACTTAGCATTGGATCTATCCAATATATCATGGACTTATTTGAAGATGTGCTTAATGCGCGCAATGAAGTTGTTAGCCCTTTCAGCTTCAAACTGCACATGAACAGAATCTACCTGAGTGGCTGCAAATGGTATGGCCACATCAATGGGGCATAATGGCTGAAATACCAACCCTATCTGAATGGGGTTGTGGCCTGTTGAGCTAGGGAGAGCTCTGTTGTAGCTGTGTTGGACATAGGGGAGACTTTCATCCCATGTGCATGGATGCTTGACAACCTCTATTTGGACATTAGTTTGGGGATGGAAAGCTATGGACTTAGTGAGTTTTGTATCCAGCATCGAACAAAGACTTGACCAAAATGCACTTAGGAATCTGCTGTCCCGATATGAGATAATGGACTATGATATCCCAAAGTGTACCCACACTCGCTCAAAGAAGAGCTTAGCAGTGGCCTATGCTGTGATACTCTTCTTGTAGGCTGCCATGATGGCCATCTTAGAGAATCTGTCGATGACCACAAAAACGAAATCGTTGTCGTGCTTAAGAGAAGGAAGGCCTAGCATATAATCCATGGAGACAGATTCCCAAGGCCGAATAGGAGTAGGTAGAGGAGTATATAGGCCTTACTTCTTGATGGTTGGTTTGGCAATGACTTCCCAACATCCTGACGAAGTTTCAGCCAATAAAAATACTTATGGAATACTGCCACTGTTTTCTCTGCTTCAAAATGTCTAGTGACCCGACTATAGTGCGCCTCCCAAATCATCTTGGCACACTCACTTGAAGGAACACATATGTGTCCCAAGTGGCATAACAATGCATCCTGAAGGTGAAAATTTGGAACTTTCTTCCCTTCTAGGAGTTTTTGGTATATGTTGTTGAATTCTGGATCGCTCTTGTATAGATGCGGCCACCCCGGTGTCTCGTGCCCATAGGTGTCGAGCACAATGATTAACACCATGACCGATGGTGAGCTGAGGAAATCAACGACATTATTGTTGCTTCCCTTCTTATACTTAATCTTCAAATGGAACTGTTGTAGATAGTGGACCATTTCTGATGGCAATCATTCTGCAACTTCCCTTGTGTCTGTATGAACTGTAGAGGTCAGTGGTATGTGTGGATGACTATTTCCTTCCCTGGAATGTAATGCTTCCATTGATGGCAGACCTGCACAATGGAATAAATTTATTTGTTGTAAGTGGGTTACTTTTGGACTGTGTCTGAAAGTGTCTCAATGTGGTAAGCCACTGGATGCCCGTGTTGAGTAAGAACTGCACCAATAGCATAGTCAGAGGCATCTGTCTCAATCTCAAATGGTTGTTGCAGGTCTAGTAATGTAAGCACTGGTGCAAAACAGAGGTGATTCTTCAACTCAGAGAATGCTTGTTGTTGGGTTTCCGACCAAAAGAAATTTTCTTTCGCTCCGCCCTTAGTGAATTGACCTAAAGGCCAAGTGATATGAGAGAACCCTAACATGAACCTATAATAGAAATCAGCAAGACCCAAAAAGCTACGGAGCTCTGTTAGAGTGGTTAGGGTGGCCAATACTGAATGACTTGTATCTTGGATGGGTCCACATGTACACCCTTCTCATCAATGATGTACCCCAGATATTGAACCTGGGTCGGGGCAAAGGTGCATTTTTGCAAGTTAGCACACAACTTGTGTTGCCGAAGTGTTTGAAGGACCCGTCGAATATGGCAGAGGTTCTCTTCGTAACTCTAGCTGAAGATCAATATGTCATCTAATTACACCACCATGAATGCATTGGTGAAGGGTTGCAAGATGTCGTCCATCAATCTCATGAAGGTTGCATGGGCGTTCGTCAATCCGAATGGCATGACCAACCATTCGAAAAGTCCCTCCTTGGATTTGAAGGTAGTCTTCCACACATCGGAGGGTTCGATAGGCACCTAGTGATATTCTGACTTCAATTCAATCTTGCTGAAATATTTGGCCTCCTTGAGCTAGTCCAGAAGGTCATCAATCCACGGGATTGGGTACCTATTCTGGACAGTGATCTTGTTCATCGCCCGATAGTCAATACAGAGCCTCTAGGTCCCATCCTTCTTCTGTACCAATACAATCTAGCTCCCACAGGGTGATGAGATTGGCTTGATGTGCCCTTTCTGCAATAGTTCCTGAATCTTCCTCTTGATCTCATCGTTCTCCAAAACATAGCATTGATAGATCGATCCATTGCGTAGCAGTGTGCCCGGGGTCAGATCGATGGAGTGCTTGAACTGGCAGTGCAGAGGTGCCCCTGTGGGTGAGGCGAAAATGTCCCTGTACTCCTCCATGACCTTGTCCATCTACTATTGATGTGAAGAGGAGCCCTGCCTGGAAGCCGTGGCCACAACCTTCTTCTTGCCTTGTGGGTAAATCACAAGGAAAACAAAATTTCCTGGTCTGAGAAATGATCTTACTGCATTGCTTTGGAGTGATCAAAGAGATGGCAATAGGCGAGGATACCTCTGGTATCCTGTACAGCTTATTAGCCAAAGTAATAATCACAAAGAAAGGTCTAGACTCATATACAACATGTCGCTTCTACAAGTATGGTTGTCCTAACAATACATCAGAAACTTCAAGAGGAGAAACGTCACACAGTACCTCATTTGTGAAGGAATTGATGCTGTGGGGAAGGTGACGCTACTGGCTAACGTGAAGATCTCGTCCTTGGTGAATTCACCCGATGGTGTACGGATATGGATGTGTTGTAGTCTTTAGGCCCAACTGCTTCATGACTTCTGCTGAAATGAGGTTCTTTTGGCTCCCGTTGTCAACAATGAACAGCAACGGAGAACCCTTCACCCACATCTGTGAGTGGAAGAGGCATTCCCCCTCCTCTGGATCTTCAAGCTCAATTTTATGGATCTTTATGGAGGCCACAATGGCACTGGGCTGTACATCAATGATCTGCTTCCCTTTGTCAATCCCCTTATCGGTTCTTCTTCAGAGTTGGAACCTGTGTCTGATTTGGAAGCCTTCAGCTTGGCGACTAGTGATTGCTTGGCCTGACACTCACTTGTATCCTGAGTGGAGCTCTTATGGAACTCACACCATTTTCTTGTGTCCTTCTTCGTCTTCGTGGTGTTGTTCTTTTCTTACGACTTCGGCGGGTTGTCCTGGGTAGCCCCGCCTTGGCTTGATCTCTTGTTCTATGGTTTGGGGGCGCCTTTTCCGTGCTTTCAATTCGTAGATCCAAAGTCCCGCTTCTTCTGTTTAAACTTATGCTCAATCTTTACAGTGTACCGATAAGTCGTGTCAAGTAAGGAAATGTCCAGGAACTCCATCTCATCCTGTATGTACTTGTGTAAATAGTCACGGTACTTGAGCACCAAATGCCGCTTAGTATTCTTGATACCTAGGTTTGTGCGAAGGGTATGGAAAGTATTTGTGAACTCCAACACATCTTGGTCCCTTCCTTGCCATAGCATGGTCCACTTTATGTATTTATCTTCATAGCTCCCACTAGGGTAATACTATTCCTTGATGACATCTCAGAAATAATTCCAAGTGGGTGCAACTGAAAATAGCGAGGCTTCACTCTCGTCCTTTTGTTCACAGTAGGTTTCCTACCAGTCCTTGACGTGTGGGGCAACTTTGATAAGTGCAAACGTAATATTTTCCCTATTGGAAAAATTATGAACTAAAAATATATATTTCCAATAGATTTAACCATTTATCTACAACATCTACATCTATCAAGCCTTTGAATATGGGAATATTGAAGTTAACTTGTACCTTAAAAGGAGTGGTGCCTCTAGAGTGGCTACTGGATGAAGATGCATTGCCATGGGTAGTCGTCGAAGGATCTAGGCAAAGTTATCCATCATCGCGTCCCTCTGTCACTCGAGGGATTCCTCAAGCAACATTTTGAAAGGATCTCCTGCCCCCTCATATATCTTTTCTTCTGCAATGGGAGGTCATCGAGTTTTGCAAGGCTAATCTTGCAATGGTTCAACTAGATCGAGCCCTAACTCCTTATACCCTGACCTCATTGGGGACATGCAAAGAAAAACATAGAAAGAATAAACCGCTTTGATACCACTGATATGAATTTAAATAGGAATGCAACAACTTGCAAATATAATTATAAACATAGAGATGCAAAAAAAAACACTTCATTTCATTAATAGAAAAATATTGAACTATGCTTACAAACATAATGGAAATAAGATAGCTCGAGCGATGGTAGCTTATCTCTAAGAAGAGATGTGGCAGCTACATGCCTCTTAATCGAGTTACAATGAGGCTCAAGGGCCTTTCTATTATTGAACAATAAGGGAAAACCCTAAACAACCAAAACCCTAACCTAAGGAAATGTAACACCAATATTTTATGGGCCTCGTTGGGGTTAGTTGGGCAACCAATTTCCTGGCTTCGTAACTTGGTCATATTATCTCTGTTTGACGCATATGATACATCGTTGGAAATATCTCTCCAAGGACTAAAATCGCTAACACAATTACCTTCATAATCGCCATATGAATTTTGCCAAAAAAAAACATCATTTAGGGCCTCAAAACGGCTCGAGAAGTCCAATACCCAAAAAACTGCCAAAAATAGTAAATTGTGCTACAATTAAGGAAATAAATGAAATGGACTGGGGGGTCTAGGTGGAATAGGCGGGTGGCCACAAATATCCACCTAGATCATATATCATCTGACATGTGTTAGTTGTATGAAACATTAACATGGAAAAAATGAGGAGACCTTCAAAGGGCCATATCTCTATGCCCAAAGCTAGGGTTTGGATGAAATTTATATTATTTCATTGATGTGTTTTCTTCTCACCCATTAACTAGAGTAATTTTGATTAATACTTGATCAATTGAAGACTAGAAATTGGAAAGTGTCAGATGACTTTACCTATTGATCATGAAGACACAACACGTATTTAATAATTTGGAATTAGTTTAGGATGTTGCAATTCTTCTTCAACGAGGCCAATAGGGATAATTACTCTTTTCAACAATATGAAAATAAAGGAATGCCAAAAGGAAGGAAATTTGATGTGAGCATCCTCTAAATGGATAGCCTTATGTGCTTTACAGAATAAAAAATAGAGATAATTGGACATGAATTACTGGGCACCGAGTTAACATAATCACTAGTTAATGAGATGACAACCAAAAACTATGTTATACATAAGCTACATAAGGTCCCATAGCTCTTTCCACTTCATACAAAAATATTGTGGGGAGCTCATTTCCTTATAAATTGTTATAAATTCCCTCCCAAATTGCATGTGGGATAAAGTGTTGGATTTATAAATCAAAGGCCAAGATTCATGTGGAGTTGATCAACAATTACTAAGTCACTATATTTTAGATGTTGTAGCTTGAGTTCCCATAGTCCAAATTGGGAAAACAAGATCTCGTTGGAAATTTAGAGATGTAAATAACAACTTAGAAATGGTTTCCATGGCTTGAATGACATTTATGATGCTAAAAAAAATAAAATACAATCATGGCTATTTCTAACTTGGTAGCAAATTATTTTTTTTTAAATGGTTTATTAAAAGGGATTTATGAATGTAAAAAGTCGATCCTAGTTGAAGGCATAAATATCAAAAGTTCATATTCACCAAAGGAATTATAATTTAGCCAGCGCAAAGTGGGAAACCTCTAACCATAAATCAATTCCAATTAGATGAAGAGAAGATTATAAAGAGGGTGTGAAGAACATTCAAAAAGAGAGAGAGAGCCTAATTTTGGTATGTTAAGTAACCTCCTAATTGAGTCATATGATATATTCTTCCTAGTTAAAAGTCATCCATGCTTTCATTTCGAAGTCATTTTGAATGACAAGAGCCAATTTCCAACTATTTTACTTTTTTATCTTCCAGGTTTTTTCATCTACATGATCCATGAGGTCCCAACTCAATCAACTTTGGACAATGCATTTTAATTTTATAAACATTATAAACTCTTTTTAAATATTTGTATATTTGAGGTTCCACAAAGAACACGTAGTAACATATAGCTACCATGATTTCAAACTTTGATTTTACACTCTAATTTCAAATGCCCACTTTCTTTTGATCTCTATTAGTCTAGATGGAAATTTCATTTTGTTTTTTTACACTTATGGCCTGTTTTATTTCATTTGATTCAATGACATGGTGTGTTTTACTCACTCTTATGCTAGAAATTAGTCTTCTCACAACCTTTACTCTTTAAAAAGTATTATGTTGTGAATATCATTGTTAATACCATTTAAATGAGAAGAGTACTTTTATTTTTCATATGTAAATATTTTAGATAAAGTATTTTGCAGTCATATTTATTTCCTTTTCTTTTTGTGAATGAGATGATCTACTCTACAATTAAATTTGTAAACATGTTATGTGAAAGCTTTGTTGGAAGATTTGTTGGGATTTTATCTTTAGCACTTACATGTTGCTTCATTTTAGGACATAAGAAGAGTCATCATATATTAAGAGAGGAGCACCACCTTTTTAAAAAAACTAGAAGATTCTTTCTTGTTTCCCACAATACTTTCTCTCAATGTTGGTCATTTTCCCTTAGCAAAACAAGTGATCAACATGTTGGAAAGTTAATGATTAGTAGAAGACAATGATAGCCTTACATGAGGGTTTGAGGTGAATGAAAGAAGTTAAATTTTTATAACCCCAACCCCTTAAGGTGACCTAGGGAGTTGATTATTTTATAACATGTGTGAGTAATGGGGGCTAACGTGGCATCCGCTCATATGAGGATGGTTAAGTAATTTAACTTTTTGGAGGCATAACTTTCACATACAAGCTCCAATTGAGGTAATTTCCACACTATTGGAAAGGTCTTGGTATGTAGATCAACCTCAAGGGTGTATGCATAAGTTTTGGAACATGCAACACCAAAAAACATCATGTAATGACTCAAGATTTACCTGGAAGCCTTCCAGACAATAATTTTCCAAACTGGGACTTGCTACTAAAATATTCCTACAACCTAATTCCTCCATTATTTTTCACCCAAAAAAATAGCAAGATAGATGAAAAATAGTATGATGATCCAATTTGGATCATTTGAGCTCAGCCAAGCACATTGGTTTTTGGACTATGGTTGAGAATTTTAGCGAGCCTCCTCCTCCTCATTCTTTTAGCATAGGCATGTCACTAGTCCGATGAACATAAGTAAGGGTAATCATTCAAGAGTTGTGAACTAGGTCCTATCGATGAACTCTAACTATGGAAAGCTAAATGAGAAAGAAATAATGCATCAACTTGAAGATGTAATGGTAATTTAACAACCAATGCCATAAACAAGGAAAACGACACTAGAAGAAGCAAAAAGTAACATGCCGTTTGTTAAATTTGCATGTCTTATAAAGTTATTAAACTACATGGTTTCTTTTGTAGAATTTACACTTCTTAAAAGAACTGGGTTATTTTGCTTGTAAACATTATAAAAATTAGTTGTTGATCCATAGGTAAACTAGATATTAGCTATCGTTAAACATTTTTGAGGAATTTTGGATGTAATCTCTTTACAACTCACTGCAATCTTTTTACTTAACATAAATCAAATAGTTATTGTATTTAAAAATATATATATATATGTTAATGCCGATAGGCAAAGAGTTACACATTTTCGCTAATGTTGTACATCAATGCTAGCCAATTTCCATTATAATTTAGACTGAGTAATATATATTACGTCTCCACCCCTCACATTCATAGTAGAGAGGGATATTGCACACATAAATGTAATCTCCAGTTGTGTAATCTTCATTTGCAATTGTGACAATGTTTATATGAAGTTGTGCATCTATAAACCCACTCACTTACGTGTCTTATTTAAGGCCAACTTATATAAAAGCTAGGTATCTAGAAACCCACTAGGTTTCCACTAACAGATGTATTCAAGCAAGGGAAATTTTTAAGGATCCAATCCAACCATATGAATATGAATGAATCTTACTAATTATATATATATATATATATATATATATATTATTATATATATATGAATTTTAATAGTTTCTAAATTGATTTTTTAAAATAAATTAATTTTATTAGTGAATTGTTTTAGGAAATTTGTAAATTGTCAAATCTATTTTTGGGGAAAAGCATGGAAAATTAGTTCAATGATGAAATTTAACCCCTAAAATGATTCAGCTAGCTATATTCAAGGGAGGTATTCATGAATTCATTCTCATATATATTCAAGTCGATATCTATAAATCCATTAGTATCATTTGGGCTTCCTCAATTGTATGCAATTTGTGTATCTATAAACTCTTTTCTTATGACATATCACAATACAATTTGTCAGGCGAAGCGGTTAGAGCCCTAGCCCCCTTGGCTCCCTGGTATTGTGCCTCCTGGAAATATGGGCCTGGGGGTTTTCTTCCATAGACGAAGCAAAAGTCATTATATTTTGTTGGTTTCTCTCTACACAAAGTTTTTGACGTGTTTCGCTGCCAAGTTCATCTCTTTTGCATTAGTGTTGGGGATTTGATTGTGTTTGTTATTGTCCAACTTCCTCGTCGTTGTTGTTGGATCCCTATTTCTGTTGTTGCTTCTCACGAGGTTTCTTGTGGACATTGATGTCTTCATCCTAGGCTTTCTGGCCTGCCCTTTGCTGCCCGAGGTTTCTTCTTGTTGTTGCCATGCTTCTCTTCTGGTGATGTTGGTCTAGGGGTTTTCCTTGGGTTTCCACTAGGCATTGTGGCTCTACATTTCTGTTGTGGCACGAGGTGTTCTCATTTACAGAGTTTGTGGTTGTTGTTGCTTAGCCAACTTCCATGTTCATCCTCCTGCTTCACTTCAGATGTCATCCCTTACATTGGTTTCACCCTTTAGGGTTTTGACAGTGGGATTTGGTGCCCTAAACGTTTTTTGTATTATGGCATGTTTCATGGTCATTTATTTGTTGTTATGTTACATTGGAATGGTTATTTTCCCATTTTTAGGCTCGGTTTGATACTCCCTTAAGGATTATCCAGCAGGCCTATGTAGGCTTATGGTTTGTTGTCCCTTGGGTTTTACTTTTTTTGAATATTAAGCATTGTTCCTTTCGTTGTGATGAAGAAGCATGTCGGAGCTTCTTCAGGCTTTACTTGATGGTCAGGGTATCTTTCGACGTTATTTTTCTTGCTGGTTAGAGTAAATTCCGACGTTGTTTCTTGTTAGTCAAAGTATCTTCCATTGTTTCCATAGTTATGAGAAACAACCCATTGGTGGGCTATATTTAATGCTCCCTACAAGATACATTGACAAGGCTATATAGCCAATTTCTTCTTTTTTTTACAATTTAATGACATAAAACTTATTATCCCTAAATTATTTATATATTTATGAATTTCAATCTTATAAAATATAATGACACATATACTATATACATACTAATATAAACATTGTTTCCTTTAACAAAAATTATTGATTTCGAAAGAAAACAAAAAACAAAGCAACGAAACAAAAAAACTTTCTTTCATTATCTATATCAAATAAATATCTACACATCCATCACCTTTATATCTTAATCATAAACACATTTATATTTAAATTAAATTGTACACAATATTATTTTTTTCAACATACTATTTGTTTCAAATAAAATATTACCATCTTTAAAATAATAATAAAGTTTAAGATAGATATATTCCTACCGTTCCCTACAATTTAGTTATTACCTACCTATAAAGTATTTTATTTAAAAAATAAAGTTGTATATTCTTTTCAGAACGACAAAAGCTGAAAGTTGTATATTCTTATCTTTGCACACAATCCAATAGGTCTCCTTTTACATAAAATCTACAAATATTTTTAAATTTGTACAATTAAATATAAAATACATATAAAATATCACTTGATTTTTTATTTTTAATCTTAATTTAATAAAAACAATATAAAATCAAACTTCAAACAACATATTTTTATACTATAATAAATTAAACAAAAATTTGTTTATAATTATCAGAGTTCTTTGTACTATAATAAAATTAAACATAAAATTGTTTATAATT
>APFE030883844.1:251087-282548 GCA_000404065.3 Pinus taeda | reverse complement strand
AACACATAGGTGAAGAGCCATGAAAAACAAGAATATATATTCCAAATTTTGATATAAATTGAAATTATAAAACACATATTTAAAGAGCCATAAAAAAAAAGAGAGCTAAGTTTAGTTTGCTTGTTCACCTTGAGAAACAATAGAAATATAATTTTGCTTCGGATTGTGAGATGCAACCAAAAATGTTGCGGAAGTTTATGCTCTCTTTCCTTGAAATGATTATGATTAGCGATTCGTTTAAGGACTAACAATGTGAATCTAAGTAAAATGGCTAATTTGGGATGGCATGAAAAAATATGGCTAAGCAACTGGAAACATGGAGTGGAGGTCAGAGTTGGACAATGGTCTTTTTGCATGCTTATTCAGGGCTTTTTGAAGAATGTGGGAGGCTCTTCCTTCCTATGTGGTCTTGAGACAAAGGTAAGCTTGAATTCGAGCTATGCTGTAAGCTTTGGTTTTTATGTTTAAATACTTTCTTTCCTAGTTTGAGTATTGGTATTTTTCAGTTTTTTGGTTGTTGATTTTTTACTAGAGGCCTATTTTGGGGTATTCACTCTTTATATGATGAATTTCCTTACAGGCATGTGGGAGCTCTGCTCGATTTTTTTAGTAATTTGAAATTGTATGGGAGGTAGTCTATGTGTTTAGACACGGAAATGGCATCCCTCTAGAGTCTAGCACTTTATTTTTGAATTTGGTGAGACTTGACTTCCCCTTGTTCGATGTCTCTCGGGATTCTCAAGTGTAGTTTATTGTGGTGATTATATTTACCACGGATACCTTTGGGCCTATGTTCATATTGGTAGATGTTGGAGTGGTGTTTTCGGAGTTAGTGTTAGTCTCTATGGATTTAGGTTGGGTGTCGGTTGCACCTTCATTTGATTTCAGCTTTTTAACGTCTCCCTTCCACCCTTTTTCAGAATGTTGTAAGGGGCTATGGTTGGCAAACAGTTCTATTAGATGGCTTATCAATTGCTTATAAACATCTTCTTGGGGGGTCCCAAATCTTCAAGTTCTTAGTTCACTCTGGATGTATTATGGCAGTGGGAGAACAATTGCATGTTTAATATTTTCATACGAGATTAATTATAACATACTGAGTAGATCTCTGGAGACTGTCTACATGCATAACCTTTATGTTAGTACCTATAATTCTATGGTATCTATCTTGTATTTGATTTTGTATATTGGAACTAGTATTGTTGGGAAAGTGAATGCAAAATCCCCTTCCTTGGGATTTCGTATTAAAACCTTTGAAGTTGAAGTGCATTGGGAATTTGATCTGTGTCTATACTTAGACTATTGTCTACATTTGAAAGTTGGAGTTTAGGAGATTATGGATTCGAGGGAGAGTAGCTAGGCTGACTCTACATTACGCACACCATGCATCAGGAAATACTTGAACTAATGGAAAGCATGCAAACTCTCTAGATCCGAGTACAACGAATGCAAAATGAGTTGGACTATGTGCGATCTCAGCGAGAGGACGTGATGTTACGATGGGACATGGACATAAAAGAGAACCTGAAGTCAAAGGCATAATTCTTGAACCTTCTCCTCATGATTAATATTTGTGACAACCATGCCTTGTAAATTTTGGATTTTTGGTTGATAGATATTGGTTGTTTTATACATGAAATAATATAGTAAGGTGCTTAGATAGTTTGGGGAAAATTTGTATAGATTATAGTGAATGGCTGAAAGTAGGAAGAAGATATAAACTTAGGAAGCAACCTCTCTTATCTTATTGTATTTGTAACTCCACTGAGCTCTTTGCTCAACGTATTTAATACAATATATCCTTTGTTCTTGTTTATATATATATATATAACTATTTTTGTTTGTTTGTTAAGTTGTGTGAGTTCTGAGATGCAAGCTTAACCTTTGGCTTAAGAAAACATTATCTAGGGGCATCTAAGCTGTCAAAATTATGGGGGATTGAACTCGACCTCGGTACTAGCCCTTAACATGGCTGGATTTTGGCCCATGAAATTTCGAATCATTCACAATTCAAATCATGTTGGCCCAATAAAGCACCAGTGGACCACTTTGATCTGATATTTTAACCACAACAGTTTTGCGGTGGTGCATTTTGGGTCATAGCCTTTTGGATAATTGGCTAGGCCAGCAGCTACAGAGAGATAAGGAGTGAATGGTTTATGTTAGGTTAGGGTATGAATGGGTTCTCTCCGGCCACGTCCACGCTATCACATCCAGCTTGCACAATCTTCTGTCAGCCGACGGTCAGACCAACCACACAACTCGGCGATTCCGTGCCACATCCCCTATCGGACCAGAGCAACTTACGCTTCAATTGGCGGAATTCTTGATGGTGGGTCATGGCTTCTGCGGACACGAAGGAGTTTGAAGAAATCAGAGGTCGGAATCTTACAGCCAACATGCTGGACATGCGAATTCGTTGCCACTAAATATAGTAACAAGGGTTTAAAGCAGTTCCTAGGGTTTAATATCTGGTTATTTTATGCCAATCGAGGGCTTCTGGGTCCCGTATTTTTGTAAAGATTGCTGACGCCAGGACTATTCTGGACAACGACGATAGATTGCACATAGAAGTTGTTCATAAGAAACATATGTGAAAGTGCAGGTCGGAGAAGTGGGGAGGCGGAGGGGACATTCAAAGAGGAAAGCGTGTAATGTATGACTGAGATGATCTGAAGCGGAAACTTCGAATCGTTTCATTCAAACTGTACGCCCCCCATCCAATCCGGATCTGCCCTTTATATCTTACCTTGTCCCCGCCTGAAGTTCATGCTAAATCCGACCTTTCCTCTGCAGCTGCTTATCGATCACGGCTACTCACAGCTAATTGAAAAGCTGCAGTTTGAGCCCAATTTATTGCCTAGGACTGGTGTTTTGCTTGGGTTTTGATCTGGCTACCATTTTTTATCTGAAAAAAAAGAAGCAAGTTGATTCATAGGCGGGCAATAATTGAATATTCACTGCAGTAATGGCGTTCTCCGTATTATCTGATTGCTGTGTTTTGAAAACGGCGCCTTCTCTTAAACTGGGCTCAAAACACAAGCCCATGGTTCCTCAAGCATCTCTTCCTGCTATTGTGGGGTTGAGATCCTTGCCCTCATTGTGTCTGGGGAGCTCTTTTCCTAAGCATAAGGGTGCTGGTGTTTTCCCTTGCGGTCCCTTGCGCAATGGACCGAGGTTAGCAGGGGAGACCGGTGTTGCAGTGCCTCTTAGGCCTACTTTGGTTTTAGATAATGAGAATGGTGAAGCGGGCTTTGATCCGAGCGCGCCTCCTCCGTTCACCTTGGCAGACATTCGAGCAGCCATTCCAAAGCATTGCTGGGCGAAGGATCCTTGGAAGTCTATGAGCTATGTTGTGAGGGATGTAGCTGTTGTGGTTGGGCTGGCGGCTGCAGCTAGTTATTTTAACAATTGGGTGTTTTGGCCCATTTATTGGGCTGCTCAGGGGACAATGTTTTGGGCGCTTTTTGTGCTGGGACATGACTGGTGAGTTTCCATGCTCCTTAGCTCTCTTCTCTGCTTCTGCCAGTATTTTTCTGCAGATAACGGTTGTTGGGGCTGTTAATTGATTGATAGTTTGGATTTAAGAAGTAGCTAAGTAATGGTTGTTTTATGTTCATAGGTTGATGGTTTGGATGTAAGAAGTAGTTAAATCATGGTCATTATAGCTGTTCATCAATTGATGGTGTGTATTTAACCAGTAGTTAAATAATGGTTGTTTATCCGTTTATTTATGGTCTGAATTCAGGAAGTACTTTTCCTGGTTTGTGGCACGTTGTATTCCCTGAAATGACTTGTGGCACACTTATATAAGGCATCGTCCTAGAACTCTCTGCTGGCTGGGGCGTTCTTGCCAATAAGGTTTGGAAATGTCTTCCCTTCACGGATTGGGTACTTCCAGGATACGTTGGATAAGGGGCACTCAAATCTCCCCATATCCTTCTGGAATCTGGTAGACCATGAATCGCCGAAATCGTTATTCGCAATCCTCAAATCATTTCAATCATCAGGGTAGATTTGGAGATGCCGAATTAGTCTAGGATTGCAGTTTCTGAACACTGGGATTGCAGATTTTTTGAGATTTCAGTTTTCCACGCTCTTCCAGGAAGGCCCTGAAAAGTGGTAGGTATTAAGAGGCGACAAACTGGTGACAGTCTCCCTTTGCTACGGTTCCTGGTCGTCTGAACCTGCCCATGCTTTACGTGAAGGCTGGTTGGGTAAAGGGTCCTATTAACTCCACATAAAGTTTTGTGGGTTGAATTTCTATTGATGGCGGGGTACTTTCTGATATCCGGGTCTGGCATTTTATTGCATTTTGGTTAAGAACCCATGTCCATAGGTAGTTGGCCTTAAGGTCTTTAGTTGTGAGTTCTCATCTCTGGGCTAGATACTTCCATCTTTCAAAGGCCCTTCCCGCTGGCTGGTGGTGCTTTGCGTTCCAGGCCTGTTCTCTTATAGTTGCATGCTGAACGGTTTAACATTCTGGACAAGTCAGGAACTAGCTTAGCATGATGGTTAGGTTACTTTGAGCTTTGCAACGTATGGATGGAAACAGTTTATAATTTCTGCATCATTCCAACCAGCAGACATGGCAAACGTGGTCATATTTCTTTGAGCAACATTGTTTGATCCTTTTGGGGAGGGTGATTTGAAGGGAGCCCTGAATCACATTGTGACCTGCAATGAGTGAAATCATAAGCGAAAATATTTTGATGATTGAAGCAATCAGTTTGGATCTAGCAGGCCAGGTGACGGCATGGATTCGTGATAAATACAGAGTTACCTTTGAGCTCCGAGCTTCGATCATAAAATCAAAATCAAAACTGTGTATCATTGTGACCCTACAGATTATAGGCTGTATTATGCTTGTCTTTTCCATCTAGTGTGTGTGGGTGCACTCATTTGGGGGGCCTGGTCAATAATTGCCTAAAATTAAGGAATCGGGATTTCTCCTTGTGGTTTAAATATAATATCGAAGTGGAAAGGAAATATAAAATTGGGGTATTCGTTGCCTGGATTATGGATTAAAGGTAGCCTTATGCATGATCATTGTTCTCTCTCATTTATTGAACATATGAAAGATTCAAACTGGGCTTAACTCTTGGAAATTGTTTGTGTGCAGTGGCCATGGAAGCTTTTCTAGCAACCACAAACTCAACAGTGTGATTGGGCATTTGACTCATTCTTCAATCCTCGTACCTTATCATGGCTGGTAAAGTAGAAAATCTTTTGTATCCTCAGTTGTTTTCCTTTTATATATGTTTTTCAACATAAACAAACATGCTTTACCAATGTAAAGTTACATAAAAGCCTCACCTATGTGCAGTAGATTCTTACAAGATCTATGCTGCATTGTCTTCCTTTTATCAATATGTGCTGCTAAAGCTGTATCGTTCTTGGAGATGATGAGGGATTTGTTAGTTTGTGTGGGTGAGAGTGTTTCAGTTTTATTCTTATCTAAAGAATATCTACACAGGATGTCTTTGGTGTCTTTTTTCTTCTTTTGGAACATGTTAACAGTATTTTTTAATGTAATTAGAAATTGTGTATTTGCAGGAGAATCAGTCACAGAACCCATCATCAGAATCACGGACATGTAGAAAATGACGAATCATGGTATCCTGTGAGTATTTGACATGATTCATTGACATTGCATGTCATTGACTAATGCGAGTGGTTTGTCTTTGCCATTCATTTATAATTTAGTTTCTGGGTGCTCCTAATTTCACTCAAACCAGTCCACTTATTAATTCTAATTTCCACACCAAAACACACCATGCTGGGAAAATGTTTCAAAGAATAAAAATCAATAAACTACTTTGGAGTAATGGAACAGCCTCTGTCTAATTACTTAATTCTGCTTTGTCTAATTTCAGATGTCTAAAAGGATATATGACACTTTGGATGAAACAACCAAGAAATTACGGTTCACTATCCCATGGCCCCTGTTTGCATATCCTTTCTACCTGGTAAGTATGTGTTCTCTTTTAATTTGTGCTTGCATTTTTACCATTCATGGTATTTAAGTATCTTCACATATATTACCTGGCTCTGATTTGGTACATGCAATGGCTATGTTTTCAGTGGGGTAGAAGTCCTGGAAAGAAAGGTTCTCACTTTCATCCGGACAGTGATCTATTTGTTCCGAGTGAGAAGAAGGATATCATTACATCAACAGCATGCTGGAGTGCAATGGTGGCTTTACTAGCCGGACTTACAGTTTTTGTGGGTCCTGCATGGATAATAAAGTTCTATGCTATTCCCTACTTGGTAATCACCTTGCTGAATTTCCACTATGGTTTTCCTATGAATTGTCTCACTTCCATGTTCTTGGTATTTTCAGCAGTGCCTTTTGGGTTTGCTTTGCTTCTTTTGTGTCATGTCCTGTTGGAGCTGACTAGTTTTGCTAGTGCATGCTCTGGGGACTATAGATTATTTAAAACCTCCTGCCTCTATCATAACATTGTATTTTGGAATGTGTCATGGACTGCAGATTTTTGTAATGTGGTTAGATATTGTGACATACCTTCATCACCATGGTTACGATGAGAAGCTTCCATGGTACAGAGGCAAGGTACACATTGCATAACTAGCTTCTTCGTATTTTTGTTGTTAGAATTTTAAATGCTTGATAATACTAAGGCTCCAGCTACACTGTAGGAATGGAGTTATCTCCGAGGAGGGCTTACTACCATTGATCGAGATTATGGCTTGATTAACAATATCCATCATGATATTGGAACTCATGTTGTGCATCACTTGTTTCCACAAATACCTCACTACCACCTGGTCGAAGCGGTGAGTTCTCCTGCATGTTCATTGGCTGTTAACTGAATTAAATAACTAAGACAATCTATGCCTCTATGAGATTTTCATCAATTTTTAGATTATTAGGAGTGAGCATTCCTACAGGTTTTGAACATGTTCTTCATGGAAAAGTACTCAACGCTCACCATATAAAACAACCCCGTTGAAAATATGTTCTGATTTTTACATTTTACATAATGTAGTTCTTCCAAATGTCATTACTTTAGGCAGTATGTTAGTGTCATAACATTTGACTGTTCATTCCAGTATCGTATTAGTTTAGCGGGAATTCTAATTTATGAGTCTGATACACAGACTGAAGCAGTAAAGCCTGTGCTTGGAAAGTACTATCGGGAGCCGAAGCAGTCCGGTCCTCTGCCATTGCACTTGCTGGATCCTCTGATGAAGAGCATGTCACAAGATCATTATGTTAATGATGAGGGAGAGATTGTGTTCTATCAAACCGATCCTAACATGACAAAGTCGAGAAAGATGAAATCAATCTGAAAATGGCTGGAGTATTTTTTAACATAGGGCTCGGGTAGTTTTTTAACATATGCCATTTTCCAGCAGCTATTTCTTCGACATTGTTTCTCTGTTTGTAAAATGTTCAAAGCTGTTGTATGATTCGGCCTTTCTATTTTACATTTAAATTCAAAGGTCTTGATTATTATCTTTCTGATAATTTATATTTTGTAGCCTTGAGCCACTCTAAAAGTATTTGGAAAACAGAGGGGCTCAAGTTGTATATTTTCCCAAAGAACTTGGGAAAGTATACTTTGGTTAAAATATCAAGGAATAACATCTACAAATGTATTGGCTAGGAATCCGGTACTGAAAAGGCCTGGAGGGTCTCCGGAGATTTGAGATCTTAGAGAATTTTTCCTATGTACTATATTGGTTTTTAGATAATGAATTATTTATTTATTAATGAATACCTTTTCTTTTATCCCGATGTCTTAGACTTTCCGCCATCACTGGAATTCTGAAGTGCATCATAATCTTCATCTTGAGTGGTCCGTGTTGGAAGTGTGCCTTCCAAACTCCAGCATTAGTACTATATCAATAAATCTTTATGTTAAATAAAATTAATCCATTATCAATTAGAAAATTGCTGCCATCACTGGAATTCTGTAGTGTGTCATAATCTTCATGTTAGAATGATTTGTGTTGAAAGTATGCCTTCCTAAACTTCAGCATTAGTACTATATCAATAAATCGTCATGTGAAATAGAATAAATTGAACATCAATCAGAACAATGACAAATAACACCAGTCTGTGTTTTGATTTCAAGGTTTTGAATGCATATCAGATTATGACTTGATAACGTTGTGTCACACTAAAATAACCGTGAGAATGGAACATTGGTGGACAACACTCAAAGGTCTATGAATTCCACATTAAGTTAACATTGTACAAGTTGCATTTCTTCAATTTCATCACCGAAACATGTGTTGCATGGTATTTTTAAACAAGGGTTTCAAAAACAATTTCCATAATTTTCACCAATTCATTTTAATATCAATCCATAAATATTTTTCTCAATTATCACTCTGTGAATGGTTTTTTTTGTTATAAAATTTCCCTCACTTCGATTTTTTTTAAAGCATTTTTCAATGAACAATAATTTTTCAAATTTGATTGAATCATCAGCAATTCACCCTCACTATCAATATTGAACTTTGAAATGCACTTTATATTGAATCATTCTCATCACTTTTATTTGTGTAAATGTTTTTTTTTTAATTCTTCTGTATCATTTCCAAAAAAAAATGTTCATTGAATCATCACCAATTCACCTGAAATATCAATCTGATATTTGAAAATCACTTTGGTATTTAATCTGTATTCGGATTCTTTCAAATCATTTTCATTGAAAACAATGTTATTTCTAAAATCAGTGGGATCCAATAGTTGATTAAATCAATGTTGATATGATGACTTCAGTAAGTCTTTTTTGGTAAGCCAGGTGTATTTCATACCTTCCATTAGGGTCTAAAATTCATGTTATATATTTTGTTCTTGGTTTATGTAGATAGAGGTTTTTATATGATAAAGGCCAAGCGCAAATATTGAACTAATTTAATAAAATTATTACCAGGCACAAATGTTGGCAGCTAATTTAATAAAATTATTTCCAGGCATAAATGTTGAGCCATTCAATGAAATGCATACCACCCACTGCATGCAGACTCACATACTATCATTTGCTTTTTTTTTTTCACATCCCTTCGTAATACTCCCATGACAACCGTAACTTCTCATTTAATAAATCTTCCGACATCTCTTTCCAATACTCCCACAATGGAGAACCAATTGATCATCACTGCAGAGTTGTTAAAATGGAGAACCAATTGATTATCACTGTAGAGTTGTTTTTAGTGTGATTTTTGGATTTTCAGTGTTAGAATTTGGCTAAAAATTTTGAGGTGAAATCTTGGTCTGTGCTATTTAAACTGTTTTTTTGACTGTATATATGGATTCAACATCCTGAGAAACCTTTAGGGCATTTGTATTGTGCAGGAATTTCCCATTAAACTTGTGATTTCAATAAATTTTTGCTGGATTTTAGAGAAATTACATTGGAAAAGACCACCAGAAAAGCTTTCAAAAAAGTGTCACTAAGGAACTGGTTTTTTTTTTATCTCTATTTAACCATATATATATTTTTTTTATTTCTTATGTAATGTTAGACAAACTTGACCCTATGGAGTTGAGGTTATGTTAACAATTGTGGTTAACAGTTGTGGTTTTGGGCACCTAGTATTGGTGACTCATGGTATTGAGCTCATGGTATTACATGTAGTTGAAGCCTTTAGAAGGCTGGTGTATTCTCCATTGTAGGGAGCCATGGTTGAGCGATGAAAGCTCATGTTGTTGGCCGGCTTGGCTGTGTTTTAGTCAAGGACAATAATAGATCTATTGTTGGTTGGTTTTTCCCCCAATTGGAGTTTTCCAGATAATCATGGTGTACATGGTTTGAATGTGCATTTCTTGATTGTTATATTTATTTTTTTTGTATTTCTTGATTGTTATATTTATTTCTTTTGAACCCTAACACACATTCAAACCATGTACACCATGATTATCTGGAAAACTCCAATTGAGGGAAAAACCAACCAACAATAGATCTATTATTGTCTTTGGCTAAAACACAGCCAAGCCAGTCAACAACACGAGCTTTCATCGCTCAACCATGGCTCCCTACAATGGAGAATACACAAGTCTTTTAAGGGCTTCAACTACATGTAATACCATGAGCTCAATACCATGAGTCACCAATACTAGGTGCCCAAAACCACAACTGTTAACCATAATTGTTAACATAACCTCAACTCCACCATAGGGTTAAGTTTGTCTAACATTACATAAGAAATAAAAAACAAAATATGGTTAACAAGTGGTATCAGAGCTCCGATTGGCAAAGGCCTTGGATCGCTGTTCGAAATGTTCCCATCGATGAAGTGGTGGTGTTGGTTGAAGCAATAGCTCATTGCATAAACCAGCAATGTTCGTTGAGTGATGGTTCGATGAGGAGCAAGAAGAAAATGAAGTCTCGAGCCTTTGCCAAGCCCTGGGAATATTTTTTGGAAATTTAAATTAAATTTTGAAAGTTTAAATTAGATTGAGTTGAGTTAGTCTAAGTGCGTGGAGACCAAAGCCGCGTGCTATCTGCAGCATGTATTCTGTGCAGTCCCGTGAAGACCAAAGCCGCGTGCCCCCTGTGTGTATACTCTGAGGTCCGGTTTGGTTTGTAAACTGTGAAGAGTGGACGCTGGAGAAAAACCTTTTGCTTGACGTGAAGAGGAGGCACCGGCTTGTGTAAAGAGAAAGGAGGACGCAGGAACCTGCATACTCTGCATCCAGAATTGGCATGGAGTGAGGAGGCACCGGCGTGGAGAGAGGACTCTTTGCGTGCATTGAGGAGCCTTGACATTTGCGTCAAGGAGGGCACCATTTTTGCGTGCTCATCTGCATTGGAGAATGCTGCCCTACGTGTGAAGCGCTGCCGCTGAGGGTGAAACCCTTCCATCGTTGACCACACTGCTACTATCGAAGAGAAAGGATGATGCAGAGGATTACCAGAAAGCCTGTCTGAGTCGAAAACCTGTCTGATCTACTGAAGCCGAGAGATCAAAACAAAAGAACAGATTATTGTTTTCAGAAAATCAAGAAAGTCGGGTAATTCTTTCTTCTTCTTCTTTTGTTGTTGTTGTTGTTGTTGTTTTGTTTTAGAGAAATTTGTTGAAGGGCTTTTATGGTTAAAGAAAAATTTCTATTCTGAAATAGTAAAAAAAAATAGTTACAAGAGAAGGGTTAAATAGTGGGATAGGAGTCTTATAGGGTGAAATGCATGGTTAAACTTGCAGTAGTTCAAGTTGTGTGTGGGTCAAGATAGCAACAAAATAAAAATAAAATGGAAATTTTCATGTAAATGGATATACGACTGTAAACCCCAGTAAATCACTGGTAAAGTCTGAATGTCCACTTGGGTGATATGGGGATGCATGTGGTGGTATGATGAAGCATGCTGAACTAGGACAACTTGTGAGATTATCAAATACCCTAACATTCACTGGGTAGGCCCTGGAGGTGGAGGTGAGTGGTGGTTGGCTCACTTGGTAGATTTGGCCAAGGAAAACCCAAAGTCAAGTTTAAAAGGGGGATTGTTCGACAAACTTGACCCTATGGTGGAGTTGAGGTTATGTCAACAATTATGGTTAACAGTTGTGGTTTTGGGCACCTAGTATTGGTGACTCATGATATTACATGTAGTTGAAGCCCTTAAAAGGCTTCTGTATTCTCCAATGTAGGCAGCGATGGTTGAGTAGTGAAAGCTTAGGTTGTTGGCCGGCGTGGCTGTGTTTTAGCCAAGGACAATAATAGATCTATTGTTGGTTGGTTTTTCCCCCAATTAGAGTTTTCCAGATAATCATGGTGTACATGGTTTGAATGTGTATTTTTTAATTGTTATATTTTTATCTCTTGAACCCTAACATGTAATAATTCAAAACATTAAAATTGTTTGGCCCAATATATAAATAACATGAATTTATTATTTAATAATTCAAATATGATAAAATATGATCCATCCTCATGGTGTCGAGAGAATTGAATTTGTGATCTCTCAATAATAAAGATGGTTTAACTACAAAGACTCAATCAATTGAGCTATCCCTTGAGGTTATGTTCTTATAATAATTTTATTGTTAACAATGATGAAGAATCTATAATTTTATTTTATTTTTTATTTTTGTATCTAGAAGAATTGCTAACAGGGTACCACTATCATTATAACCACCCTTTAGTAGGCAACTGTTGATCATGAGATTTGAATCTCGGATTGCATAGCTTGCATAATACTTCATTAAATAGTCATTGCCAATTGAGCTGCCTCGTAGAGTCTTAAATTAATTTTGTTGTTGATATCAATTATAAATAGTTTTCTTTTTGTAATGCTAGGTAGATTCTTGTACTACTTTAAAGCAAAAATAAGTCCCCCTTATGGCTAGTGGTCTGTAGGAACCAGACCAGTAGCACAAAAGGGTTGCCTTTGGCCATGTCAACGATGTATATGATATCACATAGTCAAATAAACTAAAGAGTTTGATAAGCTTTGAAAATATAGTATGAGTTTGATTCTTGTCATTGCCTTGGATAACAACCTTATTGCTTCTAATTAAGAGATAACAACTAAAAAAGAAACCATTTAACTAGAAGGAGAATCCACATGAATGGTGTTAGGGGCCCTTGTGTCTTCATATGAGTTGGAGAATTCCAAATACGTGATCTTCATTGTTAGCTTGGAGACTTTTAAATTCAGTTTCCTCAATTGTAATTGTACATCATCAATGCCAAGCAAGATTTCTTGTTGTGCTTTCGACCATTCCATAATTATCTTTCTAATGATGGCCTTTATTTGCTAGTATAGGTCAATTGTTTGCATGTATCTTGTTTTCCTTGTATGGGTTCCCCATGTTAGGGATCTACTTACCTACATTTTCCTGTACTTCCACATTTGAAAAAAAAATCTCCTTTCTATCTATGATTCTTATTCATCATTATTGCTTTTTAATCCCAGGTGTTGATTATGCGAATGAGGTGGCCTAACTCCATGTTTGTCCCCTGTACTTTGGGGTGTGAATACCTAGTGGCATAGTGGAACAGGGGAGGGATGTGATTCTAAGAAAAAATAGCAAGTTTGACCAGTTACAAGGAGTCCCAAACTAGGATATGATGGGTGCGCACACAACCCAAAAACACAAAAGAGAGCCTAGACTAGATCTAGAGATGATGGAGGTTCAAAACTAGTAGGCTCCTCTAAAAAGGGAATAGATGAGAGGATTGAGATGAGAGAGAACATAAGAAAAAACTAAGGTCATGAGAACACCCAAAAAAGAGACAAAAAAAGATAGTAGTAAAAGCTAGTGCTTAGTTTGAAGGCTAAGCCAAAGAGCTCCCTGCTTAGTTTTGCAAACTAACATCAAAATTAAAAACAAAAACAAAATTATATATATATATATTACCCTAATATATATTGAATCTTTTCAAATTTATGTATATCAATTTCTTCTAAATTTATATGTAGAAACAATATAAATGTTTTTTATATTAACTTTATGTTGAACTTGTATTGGAGTCTCCACACATCTCTGTGAAAATAAATTCAAATTATCATTTTATGGTATTCTTGTCGTGAATTAAGTTTAATAAGAAAGCATGTTCAGCAAATTGTTTCCATCTCTTCGTCAATATTGATATTGTTTTTCATTAATATTATTATAGATAAAATGTATAGTAAGAAAATTAGATTATTAATTATTTTTATTGATTTAAAAAATTATTTCACTAGTTTTATCATTTTTTTTTCATTGCTACTTTTAAATGAGTTTTAACTGTCATTTTCTTGTAGATTATAAATTATATGAAATAAAAATATTATAGTCTATTTTTTATGTTTTAATATTTTATTTTTAAATGAGTTATGATTGTTATATTTTATTAAGTGTAAGTTATGAAAGTTATAGTCTCACTTTTCTATGTTTAGATACTTTTAGGGATGTTAATTAAATTTGTTTAAAATTTGGGAGAGATATATTTAAATCACAAGTTTGAATTATAAAGCCTAGATGATTTTGATGTCCCATAAATTTTTAAGGCAATGAATCTATTTATATATTCGAAAACATACTTTAAATTACAAAAAAATGAACTTAATCAAAATTATATTACTAAAACTAAAAAACCAATTTGTTTATTTATTTTTTCTAGAGGAAATAAAATTTCCTTCCTCTTAGCCCTAAGGCTAAAATGAGGTTGGTGGTATCATGCTAACCCACATGTGTACTCACCTGAGAGTTCACATTTTCCTTTCTACTTATGATTCCTATTCATCATTATTGATTTATTTATTTTTTTTGATCTTGGGTGTAGTATTTTCCAAAAAAGTTGATGCAAATGACTTTGGACTTTGTTGAGCTTGTGAATAAGGAGGTGGCCTAACTCTATGTTTGTCCCATGTACCCTGGGGTGTGAATACAACATGGCATAGTTGAACAGGGTAGGGATATGATTCTAAGAAAACATGAGAAAATTTGTCCAAACACAAGGAGTCCCAAAATTGGGATATGACAGGGGCCCACACACCCCAAAAACACAGAGGGGCTAGAATGAGGTTGGTGGTACCATGCTAACCCACATGTGTACTCACCTAAGAAGTCACATTTTCCTTTCTACTTATGATTCCTATTCATCATTATTGATTTATTTATTTTTTTTGATCTTGGGTGTAGTATTTTCCAAAAAAGTTGATGCAAATGACTTTGGACTTTGTTGAGCTTGTGAATAAGGAGGTGGCCTAACTCTATGTTTGTCCCATGTACCCTGGGGTGTGAATACAACATGGCATAGTTGAACAGGGTAGGGATATGATTCTAAGAAAACATGAGAAAATTTGTCCAAACACAAGGAGTCCCAAAATTGGGATATGACAGGGGCCCACACACCCCAAAAACACAGAGGAGGGGCTAGACTAGACCTAGAGATGATGGAGGTTTGAAACTAGGAGGCTCTTGTAAAAAGAGAATTGATGGGAGGATAAAATCAGAGAGAACATAATAAAAAACTAAGGCCACGAGAACACCCAAAAGAGATACAAAACATGGTTATAAAAACTCGCGCCCTATGAATTGTCACAGTTCGAAGCCCAGGCCAAAGAGCTACGTGCTTAATGTTGCAAACTAACTTCAAGGTTAAAAGCAAAGATAGAATTGATTTTTTTATATAGATACTATTTTACTACAATATATCCCCATGGGGCATAGAGCAGATAATGACAAAGTGTTATGTTAAGGCATTTTGTGGTATAAAGGTCACTAGTTCAAAACTTTGTAGGAAAAAATCTAGCCATGCTAAGAGCTGGGGTCACCTAGGTTGGATGCGATCCTTGGGTGATTTTGATGGCTTAGATGCCCTTGGATCGTGGCTACTCAAGCCACAGGTTAAGCATGCCAGTCATTTTAGGACTCACATTGCATAGTAAACAAAAAAAATATTTTACCATATATATTGAATATTTCCAAGGAATTTTGTATGTCAATTTCTTCTAAATTTATATTTATAAAAATATAATTTTTTTATTTTTTATTTATTTATTTATTTATTATTATTATTTTTTTTTTAATGATAAGTCTATGTTGAACTTGCTTTAAATTTTCCCACAACTCTCTTTTTGAAGATAAATTCAAAGTATCATTTTATATTATGTTTGAGGTGAATCAGGTTAATGGACGAAGCTTTTGAAGATGAGGATGAACGATTTCGAATGTAGGATGCTAGTTCCAAAGATTTTGTTTGAACTACAAGTCGGCAATACCCCAACCGACCCAATTGTGGTTGAGCGATGCATTGATGAGGTGTTGAAGATGACCGAGAAATTCACCATCCTGTGTGTTGGCTAATCCGGTAAGCCTCTGCATTTCAAGGTTTCAATATTCCATCAAGCACTCCCAAGGTTCATGAGCCATACAATGACTTCACCTGGGGCAACGAAATTGGTGGGGTGTCGATCTACGGTGAGGGTTTTACCGATAAGAACCTTGTAAAGCAACATACAGGGTCCAACATCCTCTCCATGGTCACCACTTGCCCTAATACTAATGGAATCACTGACTCGATTGACGATGAACTGTTGGACAAAATTTTCCAGTTAGGATTGGTATCCAAGAGGGTTCCAGAACCTCATGCCACTCAGTTGTTGGATGGTATTGGAGATTTCGATGTTAAGAAACTCCCCATATTTGTTAAAACCCTATCTGTAAAATCTTTGTGTCTCATGGTTTGTGAATGGGAAGTTGTGTCTTCAATTTTAGATATAATTTATAAATAAACAAGTATTCTAGAGGGGAGTATGATACTCCTTTATGGGGGCAGGAAATTAAATCTGGAAAATGCTCTGAGGGATTATGGCATCAAGAAGGGTTCCTCTATTTCCCTCATTGCCAGATTGCGAGAAGGGGCCAAAGGGAATTTGACATCCTCTACCTCAAAACCCCTCTCTTTTAAAGACGCTGTGAATTTAGGCTCTAGTTCTCAACCTTCAAAGACTCTTGCTGACTAGGACTTTGTGGTGGAACAAACATTGCAAGCTCCAACAATCAAGATGAATGTGCTCTACACCTAGTTACAAATTAATTTCTATGGTCATCATGTAGTCATCTGTCGTTTTAATGGATTTTAGCCCTTGGCTCTAGCCCACAAGGAATGGGTTTTTCAGAATTGGACACATAACATAGATCTATTATTTTGTTCCAAAGGTTATTTTATTGTCATTTTCAAGGATCTTGAAGATAGGCAGGGGATTTTTGACCAGGGTCCTTGGTTCTGGGGCTGTGCGAGGCTCTCAATTGAGCCATGGTTTCTAGAGTTCAACCCGCTCTCCATGAAGACTTTAGCCACTCCAACTTGAGTAAGACTCCCAAACTTACCCCTCCAGTCGCTTCGACCGAATTTCCTTGAAGCTATTACAAACACTCTTGGACGTTTTATTAAAATAGAGAGTGAGAGACTAGCTAACAGGTTCATCTCATTTGCTTACATCTGTGTTGAACTGGATTTAAGTGCAGACCTCTCACATAAAATCATCCTAAAATGGAATGGAATGTAATTCCATCAGCCTCTAGACTATGAAAACACAACTTTTAGAGGCAGACCTTGTTAGCAACCCGGGCATCTTTAGAGTGCATGTCTTGCCTCTAAAGGGGTGTCAGGGTCCCTGGAGCCGCGAAAACCCAACCGTGGATGGCGTGATCAAAAGGCAACTTCAAACGTCACGAATGTGACAAGTAATAAAAAGGTCCACCCTCAGCAAGAAAAAACATTTAGTGATTCTTCAACCTCACAAGATCCTATGTAGTCCACGATCGATATGCCTCCACCCTTAGTGGAAAAGAAGCCTCCGACAATGGAGAATGAAAATTCATTAGCATTAATGATGAGCACCAGTGTTGCAGCAAGAATGTTGCAAATCCTGGGGCTACGAACTTTACTTTATGAACCCTGGGTTCGTACAAACTTGGAGGTGACAATGCTATATACGCAAATAGATGCAATGGATCCACTCATTGTCACTGCTGAGCTGGCGATAGACAACTAGGGTTTCTCAAACCAACCTTTTATTGATTTAGAAGAAGTTTGATTATTAATGGAAAAAGGGGAATTTTGCCCTAATTGAGAGAATTGAAATATTATCTACTGCAGTAATGAAAGACTAAAAGAAATGCTTAAAACACATCGCTCATATAGCTATTTGTTAAGATATCTTGCTTCAGAAGAACTCTAAACTAACACATGTGGAACCCTAACTATCCTAAGCATGCAATCTGATCTAATCAAAATGCTTTACTGCTGTGCATATGAATGAACACAACAACCTTTTCTTTTTGTCTTTTTTGTGAAAACATGAATGTTAATTCTTCTTGATTGTATGGCAGGTGGGTTAGGTGTGGAGAGAGGTGGTTGTGAAGGGTCAGAAGGCTTGAGAGGCAAGCAGGTGTCTTCTCCTATCTTTCTTGATGCATTTTTCACAATTCGGCCTCAAAACAGGGCACTACAGCTTGTCCTACAGGATGTCTACAGGGTATCCGAATGCACCTATAGGATCCCCTGTATTCCTACAAGATCAAGACGAAAGCATAAGGAGCAACTTAGGTAGTGGTATAGGGCTTAGGGAAGGTGAGTGATGGAAATAATAAGGCAAGGAAATGGCTAGGACTTACTCATAATTCAAACCAAAGTTTATAGGATGGTTGGATTTGCTCAACAAGCATGGCAAGTTGGTATTATGAAATGATAACTCGTTTTATGGAATTAGTGGCTTTTGGTGATTATGGATGGATGAGATTAGGCTGGGGATGCTAGCATGAGATCTTACTGCACTCTTGAAACTCCTGCAATACACACATCATTGGAATTTACCCCTAAACCATGTCAAAACAAAAAAGATCTCCAACAACATAAGAAACAAAATTTCATCATTCATTTGCCTAGTTCATGCATGGAAATACTTTGCAGCCTATTATGAAACATCATGAAATCTAATACAATACTGGAGATAACAAAAATAACAACTACAAACTATCCTTGAAAACTGATGATGCTGGCCTAATTACCAGAAAACCTTAAGTTTCATATGAAATCAGAATTCTGTCTTTTTGGGCCTGAATGGGAATTTTTCCTTCAAACCATGGTCCCTAAAGGGAGAAGTGAGGCAAGAACCACCTGTTATCGGCCTTTTTGGTATTCCTTTATCTCTCTAAAGATACTGCTAAATCTATGCACAAATGGAAGCAAACTAATCAAATTCACTAATACTTGCAATGAAACAATGCCAAAATTAATTCAACAAGTAATCTATGAAATAACCTAAGCATACAAATACAATAAGAGGAACCTTTGCTGCTAGGGTTGGGCCCTAACCCAAGAGATTCAGCCCTCTGAGTCAACTCAGTGCTGGATCAAGGAAATGCTCATTTTCATTAACATATAAAAAAATAATACATAACAATGTTTTCCCACAATCCGTCAACTCGATAGTGCTTAGTTATCTTGCATAAAAAATCCGAATCCTAATGAGGCTCTAGGCCTCCTTATTTATACAACTAAAGTTTCCAACAACTTCCTTAAATCTAGGGAGTCTTGTCTCCCAATCTCAAGATGAATTGGTTTTTTAACTATCACTAGCTCCAGTGCCCATGATCTTCATGACTCGGCTGCCTACAACTCTGAGGTAGTGTGATTTGATTGGAGGATATTTGAATGAGTGAGGATTTAATGAGGAAGATCCATCTCCTATAATCTCTCTTTTTGTCTCATTCAAGTTCCTGCACCTTAATTAGCCATAATTGCCATAATTTTCTCCTAAAAACCTGCAATCAATGCACATTAGACCACTAGACATAACATCTTACTTTTATTCGTCTCATTAAGCAAAATATAATTAAAACATGTAAGGAATTATGAGAAGAATTGACTTTAGTAAGCTTGGAGGTGTATTAAGGTCCATATATTTACCCAATGACGAACCTCATCATCGCCTCCTACTGAAAGTGTTTCTCATCCTTTTTGCAACTTAATCTATGTCCATGTCCTTCATTGCTTTGGTGGCTTCCCAGACATCCCATGCTTTTGTTGTAGTCTCTTTTTCCTGTGAATAAAATCTTGCCTTCCTTTCTATCTCTTCTCACTGCTTTCTTTCTTCTTCTTTCCTTCCTTCCAACATTCCTAAAAGCAATGGTGGACTGAGCCTCAAGCCAATCCAATTGACTTTGAGTCTTTGTAGACCCCGCTTATACATGGGGGTTCTATTTAGTGCCTCTCTCATTTTGTCAGGAGAATGGTATTATTTGATTTTTAGGTTGTAAGGCAAGGTGTTCCATCTCCTTTGGAAAGCTTGCATGCTTTCATCTCCTAGAAATTTGAACATGTCTTCAAAGTGTGTGACTGCTTGTTCTTGTGTAGCAAGGTACCTAGGTGAAATCTTGGGATCATTTGCAATGAGATTGTGGGTGTTGATGACAACCATTAGGTTAGATTGCTCAATAAGGGGTTCTGTCTCTTCTTTTGCCATTACCTTTTTTATCTCTGTAGCTCTTGCCTCCTCATGATTCATCCATGATGCTAAGGCCATCAATTGCAAGTCTCCTAGTTTTGAATTTGGGTCCCACACATTTAATTCTCTCAAGGCCAAGTTGTGTAGGTAAAACTAAGATATTTTTGCTCTATCTTCCAAGATGCTTTGATCACATATATCAATGAATTTTCTATAGTCCTGGAAGGGCATAGTTCCTCTTTGTGGCAGATTCTTGATTTGGAATTGTAGCCATTGTTCCTTGAGATACAAGGCATAAGACTTTGTTGGCATCCTGCACTGGATTGCCTCCAAGGATAAACTGGCCATAGTTGCCAACTGGCTTTCCCTTTCTTGTAGCTGTCCCCTTAGCCATGCATTCGCTGCTTCCAACTTATATTTCATCATTGCTTCTCTGTCCCTTATGCTGCTCAGTTCTTTGCCCATCTCCTTCAATTTCTCCTCCATGTGGCCTACATCCTCCACCCCTTTTGATTTGGTAATTTGCATCCACCTGTGTGTCCTTGTCCTCTCTTTTTCAGTTCAAAGAATAGGCGAATGGCAAACTTTTGTGGGATTACCCTACCTCCTTCAATGTACTTGTAGTAGGAGTTGAGGTTGGGATGTGGACTAGGTTCTCTCAGTTATTGGTCTTCTTTATTTGTTTCTTGTTGAGTGATACCTTCTTGTTCCCTTTTTTGTGTTTCCTATAAGTTTAAAAAAGTTTCTTGTAGGATGGCCTCTGCTTCCTGTAGGTTTTTTTTTGTCTCCTGTAGGAGACCTTTTCCCTTTGATGAGGTTGACCTTGTGATAGGCCTCCTAACATAAGTGATGGGAGATTTGGGAGAGGCTTGTTTTGATGATCCTTCTCCTTGATTTTTCTCTAGAGGCGCTGCCTTTTCTTGCTACTTTGGTGAATCCTCAATGACAATTGGAGTTTTGGTGGGGGTTTGAGGTCTCCCTTGTCTAATCCTAGTGCTCTTTCTTGTCCTGAAGTACAGTGGGGTTTGTCTTTTCCTCTTCCCCTTTGATTTGACAGGTGTACTTAGGGCGGTAAGAACAACTGCTGCCTCTTTCTTTGTGGGTTCTAGAGATACCCTTGGTGATTCTTCCCCTTCTTTGCCTTGAGTTGTAGACCTTTGTTCATCCTTCTGTCCTGTTTCATATTTTCCATTTTCCTTCTCATTCTTTTATTTGTCTCCACCTTCCTCTTCTTCTTCCTCTATTTCCTCACTCTTCCCATTTGTCTCTTCTTTTGTTTCTTCTTATGTCTCTTCTTCATTCTCCTCCTCTATTTCTTCTTCTTTTTCCTCCTCTGTTTCTTCTTCATTTTCACTAGCAGTGGGGCTTTTGTCACATTCAAGAGCTTGAATTGCTCCTCCTGCCTACATGTCTCTGAAGGTTGTCCATGTAATAGGGAGTCTTAGGTTTTGTAGAGCATCTTCAAGGATGAGTTTGATCAACCCATGATGGGCTAGTTGTTGATGTTTTCCCTCCCGCACTTTGATGCTCATGTCTATCATTGATTGTAGAAGGAAATAAGGTATACTTAATCTATTTTGAGGAGATGTGTTCTCTCCAAATCTCAGTTCTTGGAGGAGTTTGAAGTGGTATCCATAAATCACACTGTATCTCCCTTCACATGATATGTATTTAATGAGGTCGTAATTGACTTCATTCCAAGGGTATGGAATGCTTTCCCTTCTAACCCAATTTTTGTCCTCCATTGTCTCTTCTCCTTCAAAAAAAAAATATTTTCTTTGTAAGGGTGCTATTACCCTTGTCTTCTTTTCTCCATGGTAACCTTAAAGGGAGTGTAGTGATTCTGCTTATAACTTCAGGGGTAATTACTACTAATAATCCTTTCACCACAACAATGACATTGGTCCTAGTGAGGGGTATGAGTGAGAGGGAAAATTCTCTGGCCACATCATCATTGTATCCTATCATCCTCTCAAAGAACTCCATCCATTGGTGTCGTGTGAAAATTTCCACTACAAGAGGATGCTGGTGGATCCTTGCTGTGTTTGTGGGTTCTCTCTTGTTGCAACCTCCTATCATCTTTCCTTGGTAATTATGGATGCTTGTGAGGATACAATTTAAGAATTCTGGTAGGTGAGGGAGGTATGAATGTTAACTTTTAGTGACATGCAATACAACTCTCCTATACTACAATTTCCTTAATCAAATTGAGGATCTTTTCTTCTTTCAAATGGAAAACATGGAGGGTATAGTTCCTACCTTGCTTTGTTACGTTCAAGTGAGGATAACCTTTGATTTCACCTCCCTTAGTGCTTACTGACAGTCCTGTAGATTGATTTCTCTGTATCCTGTAGGCTTCTTGTAGGTTTCCTGTAGGCCTCTTGCGTTGTAGATGCTGACTGTCTCCTATAGGTGCTACTTCAGGTAGGTCGAGAGCAATGTCTTCGTTCGATGAATTCTCGAAATTTCTAATGCTCTCTTTGTATGAGAATCAATGTTTTATTTCCTTATATGGCTGATTGTGTGGGGTGGTGTGCTAGCTGTCTAAGTACGAGCACCACCTTTTGGACTGTTCGTCCCACTATCAGTCCATCATTCCACCTCAACTCGTAATCATCTCCCACTCCTTTCCTCCGTAACTTAACTATTTTTGGCCAAGTTAACTGGTCATCTTTACTTATAAAATAAACTCTGAGACATAATCCTATAGTTTTGATCATATCGTACTAACGAGAGATCATGAGTAAGATGACAGACCTGTGGGTAAGATGCTTTGATGATGATGCATGTTGGAGAATGATGCTTTTTTACTGTGTTTTTGCTGCATATTCTTCTTTGTATTTGTCTCTTTTGATGTGCAGGTGCTGGAGAGTGATGTTGGTGATCTTGTTGCTACTGTTGAGCTCTAGAGGAGCTTCCTCATCCTTGGAATCCTGATGCTGAAGATGGCTGCAAACTATGAGGTTGCCTTTGTGGGATAGGCTACTACAAGAATCCTACAAGATGTCCTGTAGTTGCCTCTCCCTTAAACTTTCATACTTTCTCTCAACTTTGAAGCATGAGGGATGTTGAAATGAGTGGAGAAGGGTGGTAGGGTATAGTAGGTGAGAGATGTTGTCTCTAGGTATTGTTTCTCTTTCCCTCCTCTCTTTCTCTCTCTCTCTTCTATTTTCTTTTTCTTTTTCTTTTTGTAATCTACATTTTTTTTTAATTGATTTCATTGATGGATGCAGGGGTGACATGGTGATGAAAGGAATGGCAATGATGTGGTGGAGTGAATGGTTTTTTGTTTGTTTGTTTTGTTTTTGTTTTTTTAATATTTATCCAAACACAGGCTTGTCATCCCCTTGCTCTCGGACTACCTTTCTTGGGGTTTTTGAGGCCACTGTAATTCCTACAGGAAACTCCTGTAGGTTTACAGGGAATCCCATAGAAAACACAAAGCTTGTGTAAGATGCGCTAGAGGGGTTCATAAGTGGAAGAATAGGTGAAAAATGAAAGATATGAGACAGGTGGATTGAAACATGGCTCTTATGAGTCCTTTTGTCTCTCTCATGTTGTGCTTATCCTCCTCTTGTTGCCCTGCAAAACAAAATTTCCAATTTTTTTGTATCTTTTTATTGGCTTTTTTTATTATTATTTTTTATTTTGTAAAACAACTAGTCTGCCTCCAAGGAGTTTTTCATTCTAGTTTCCTGCCCTAGGTACCTCAAAAGAGGTTTTTACCCAGAGATCTTTTTATTTTGTTCTTAAAAAAAAAAAAAAAACACCCTTGGGCCGCCTCAAGAGGTTTTCAACCCAAGAGTGGGACTCAGGTGCCTCATGGAGGTTTTCACCCGAGTCTCTTTTTTTTTTTTTCATGGACTTGGTGGGGTGGAAGCTGAGACTTGATCCACCACCATCACTGTCTTGCTGATGCTATTGATGAATTCTTGCTTTGACAAGGGCTTCTTGCAGATCTTTAATCTATACCCATTGACAAGTAAAGGGATAGCCTCTGCATCAATGATCCTTATTTGTATAACACCATTATCATGGCATTTTTCTATGACATAAGGTCCTAACCATGTAGTCCTTAACTTACCTTTAAAATTCTTGTAACAAGAATCATACAATAAATCGCAATCACCTTCTAGAAACTGTTTGTCCCTTATATTCTTGTCATGCCAAATTTTCCTTTGAACTTGTGTCACCTTTGTGTGCAAGAGGGCTTGCATCCTAAATTCATCTAACCCATTCAACTGGAAAAATATTTCTTGTTGTGCCTTGGTGGGATTTAGATTCAGTTGCGCTGCCATTTTTAAGGTGTTGTATTCAAATTCAATGGACATCACGACTTTCTTCTCATAGACCATCTCATAAGGAGTGAACTTAGTGGTGGTCTTGTTAAAATTGGCAACTAGGGAAAAATTCATGTGGGTCATCTTATTCATGGTTGATAATATGTTCATTAGATTCCTCTCATCGAGAGGTGTAGGATTAATATAAAGATTATCCAATTCCGATAAGTATTCATGGAGATACGAATTTATTTTGATTATGGAATTATTATCAAGCCGACCTACAACTCATGTAGGCTCAGAAGTCCAATAGTCACATCTATTCAAACACCAACGTTGTGTATAAATATAGGAAGACTTTTCCTCATTTGGACTCACTCATATCATCACATCTCTTTCTCTATTGCGCAAAAAAGAGTCTCTTCTCTACTGCGCAGAAAAGGGTCTCTCCCTCACACATGTGATGCCGGAAGCTGCAACTGCAAAAGCAAAGTTTGACCTACATGGACTAGAATATCTCCTCATTTGAACTGCATTGTAGGTTCATCTGAACCTCCTCTGAAAGCTGCAAATTTTGGTGGTGAAATCAAGTCAATTCGACGGAAGATTTGCAAGATATCTACTGCCCTAGTTTGAAGCCAGAAGCTGCCGAAACTGAAGCTGCAACAACAGAAGTAAAGTTTGACCTGCATGGACTAGAATATCTCCTCATATAAACTACGCTATAGGTTCATTTGAACCTCCTCTGAAAGCCGCAACTTTTGGTGGTGGAATCAAGTCAATCTGGCGGACGGTTTGCAAGATATCGACTGCTCTAGTTTGAAGGAAGCTGCTGAAATTGAAGCTGCAACTGCAGAAGTGAAGTTTGACCTACATGGACTAGAAGATCTCCTCATCTGAACTATATTGTAGGTTCATCTAAACCTCCTCTTAAAGCCGCAACTTTTGGTGGTGGAATCAAGCTGATCCGATGGCCGGTTTGTGAGATATCGTCTGCCCTTGTTTGATGATGAAGCCGCTAATGCTGATGCTGTTGATCTAGGGTTTGCTACTGCTGATATAAATCAGATTTATTGTACTATTTCTCTCTGCTGAATTATTGAAGATAAAATAAAATTTGATCGAAGGGTTTCCCCACACATTGTAGGGTTTTTCCCTGGCTAGCCACCACATCTTGTGTCTCTTGTCTTGGCTTGTTTTCTGTCAATCGTTTAATGTTCTATCTGCACTTTACTTTATGTACATGTGATTGCTAATCTGTGGAATATAATAAGAAAAAGAAGTAAACTATTCTAAGCATAGAACATACCCATAACTTAACATGGAATCAGAGTTGAGGTGAAGACAAAGCCCGAGCAAGAGCAAGAGCAATCACCGAAGAGAAGATTGGAAAGGCTGTCCTAAAAGAATGATGGGGTCCTCAACACTCTTTCTTGGCAAAGACAAACTCTGTGAAAAAGCTGACTATCACGGATGGAAGATTTCTATCGATCTAATCCTTGAGGATCAAGGAGTGTTGGATCATATGAGAGGCAATATTATTGAGCCTCCATCAAATGCACCTCCTGCTGACAGGAACAAATGGAAGAACGGAGAAGTTAAAGCGAAGAATATCATTCGAGATTTAATCGACAAGCACTTGGGGGCCTACATCTCTAAACTGGACACCTCCAAGGAAATCTACGATAGACTGGTGAGTTTATTTAAAGTTAATGATGCAAATCAAGTTTGTTTCTTAGAAATAAGCTGAGGGAAATCAAGAAGGGTAAAGATGAGAGTATGCAAGCATACTTCTTGAGAATCACCAAGATCAAGAACGATATCCTATCTATTGGGGAGACTATTACTGACAGAGAAATGGCACTCACGACTCTTGGAGGATTACCATCTGAATGGTACGTGTTCAGGACTACTCTTTTGAACAATAATGTAATTCCAAGTTTCGAGGAATTAATGGCTAGATGCATTCAAGAAGAAACAAGGGTAGAAGAGTAAGAAATGCCCTTGCCTAAAGGTCCTCCTGCTGCTTTTTCTTCTCATGCTAAGAAAAGAAATAATTCTGGGCCTAAATCGAAAAGAAAGGCTGGACCTAACGGTGGAAGAAAAGGACGATGTTACATTTGCAATAAAGCAGGTCACTATGCAAGGGAATGCCCTGATAGAAAGCACTCTCATCGTGATGATGATCAAAATCCCTCTCATGGTAATCGAAGGAATGGAAAATTCAATAGCAAAGGTAAAAGGAATGTTGGAAATCAAGGAAGAGGGCAACCATTCAAGAAGGCTAGAAATTCCAGGAATGAATCTAACACGACAATAAGCAGGCTGAATATTATCTACCAGCTGCTCTAACTACCTCCGCTCCTTCGAACTCAATGGGAATTTGGCTCATTGATAGTGGTACCTCAAGACACTTCACTGGTTACAAAGAAGTACTCCATAATCTGGTAAAGAAAGAAACTAACCTGTAAATTGTCCTTCGAGATGACATGAAATACCCCGTGAAAGGTGTAGGCAATGTTTCTCTCAAATTAAATCAAGGTAATACGATCCACTTACAAGATGTATTATATGTATTTGATCTCAAAAAGAACCTGGTATCCATCTTGGTAATGGAAGACAAAGGCTACAAGGTAACCTTCAGCAATGGCAAGGTATGTATATGGAAAAATAATGTTAAAAATGCTTTCACTCTTGGGTTTCGAGTTGATTCTTTATATCAGGTCGGTGGAAGTCCGCTAGGTGTCATGTCTTGTGACACAACTCTTCAATCCGAACTTTAGCACCAGAGGTTTGCCCACCTTCATTACAAAGCTCTACCTGATGTAAGATAGATGGTAACAGGGATGCCCAAATTCCAAGTAGAGAAAGAAGGTGTATGTTCGGGATGTGCCGAAGGAAAGCTCAAAAGGGGACCATTCCCCTCAAGTCAAAGCAAGACCTCCGATATATTACAGTTGGTTTACTCAAGCATATCTGAGGCTTGCATTAAGAGGGAGACTACTACACCACATACTCCTGATTAGAATGATGTGGCGGAAAGGAAGAACCATACGATTGTGGAAGCTATCTCAATGGGTAGATGATGTAACAATGCCTGATGTGGAGGAACCCATGGATCTTATTTATCCACTCGAGCCTCCCTCTTCTAGGAAGAGGCCTTCATGGCTTAGGGGGATACTTGATGATGCTGAAGGACATGTTGCACCCTAAGGAACCTTCCGTGAAAGTAAGAAACCTAACAGGTATCAAGGATACCTGACCATCATGAGCACGATCATACAAAATGAGCCTCCATCATTCTCAGATGCCGTCAAGCATAAAGTATGGAAGGATGCTATGATCGAAGAATATGAGTCTATTATGAAGAATGATGTTTGGGAAGTAGTTCCTAGACCCCAGGACAATATAGTTGTTACTTCCAAATGGCTTTACAAGATAAAGCATGTAGCAGATAGAAGTACAAAAAAGTATAAGGCTCGTTTTGTTGCTTGTGGTTTCTCCTAGAAGGAAGATATAGACTATGATGAGATATTTGCACCTGTTGCCTAATATACAACCATCCGCTCGATCATAGCCCTTGCCGCTTCACAAGGATGGAACCTACATCAGATGGATGTCAAGACCACGTTCTTGCACGGTTCGATCAAAGAAGAGGTCTACGTGGAGCAACTCGAAGGATTTGAGATTTATGATTGAAAATCACATGCATGCAGGTTGAAGAAGGCTCTCTATGGGCTGAAGCAAGCACCCCAAGCATGGTATGAGAGTATCAACAACTACTTGATGAAGCTGGGATTCACTAGGAGTGAAGCCGATCCTAACCTTTACTTTAAGGTTGAAGATGATAAACCTCTCATACTGGTGTTGTATGTGGATGACCTCTTTCTAACAGGTGCAGACCCTCTCATTCACAAATGTAAGAGGGAGTTGGCTTCTGAATTTGAAATGAAGGACCAAGGACTTGAAGTGTGGCAGAAGCTAGCGGAAATTTTCCTATCTCAAGGAAAGTATGTGGTAAAGATATTGGAAAGATTCGGTATGATGGACTGCAAGCCTGTGACTACCTCGAGGATCTTAACTTTTAGAAGTTATATGGTAGTGATGTTGGACCAGATTTGGGAAATGCCTCTGAGTTTCATAAAATCATTTGCATTGATGTTCTTGGTGAACCTTCGTCCGAACATATGTTTTGCAGTTAACATTGTGAGCTCATATTTGTTTGAGCCTCACTAGATTGATGCCAAGAATCTTCTGAGATATCTTCGTGGCACAATTACTAATAGGTTAAGATACACTACCAGAGATGTGAGACTACTTGGATATACTGATGCTGATTAGGCATGCAGTGTGATGGACCGTAAGAGCACTTCTGGGTGCTGTTTCACCTTGGGATCTGCTTCGATATCCTGGATGAGCAATAAGCAGAAGTCGGTGGCTTTGAGCACCGCCAAAGTAGAATATATTGCTGCTAGCATGGCCTCTTGTGAGGTAGTTTGGTTGCAAAAGCTCTTCAGTGAGCTGTTTGGATTTACATTGGATACCACTGTGATTCTCTATAATAACCAGAGGTGGGATTCGATTATTGAGGAATCCTGTATGCGTCGATTGCTCCAGTAAATAGACATCATCTGGGATATGGTAAGTTGATGACCAAGGAGGCTCTATTGCATTGAGATGATGTACAGGTCGATACACCTTGTCAAAGCCCCGAGGAAAGATCTAATCGGTGATTTTCCCAAACGAATTGGAACCATCAAGAAACCCTTGTACGAGGGTCCTGCATGTTGCATGCATTGAGCTCTGGGAGATCTGAGGGCTTGCGGTTCTTCTTGGAGCAACATATGACCACAGGGTGACTCACCCTCCCCTGATGGTTCGCATTGGAACAAGATGATTCGTTGTCTTGTGGGACAAGACGATTCGCTCTCTTGTGGAACATGATGATTCGCTCTCCTGTGTAGCAGGATGATTAGTTCTCTTGTGAGGCTTGGATTGATGTGTTCTCCATGGCGACTGTAGAAGGATTTATAATTCATAACAATTAGCTAAATAAAATAAATATAAATATTAAATAATTAAATAGTTTTTAGGTTAATTAGTCATTAAATTAAGTGAAAAGGCATGTCTAAAAAGACATGCCCCTTCACGAAAGGTCACCTGCTGAGGTATAAAAGTAGGGTCCTCATTGTACATTCAAATCATCTTATATCTCATACAATTTTTATATAATAATATTTTTCGTGCTTCAGCATAAGTTTTTATGCTATAGTGGTATCAGAGCCATGGCACACGATATAATCATGCGGGCCTTTGAACGTAGTTCACCGCACAATGTGCCATTATGTTCACATCCTGATTATGTTGAACAAATCAATATTCAAGAAGTAATTCAGCGTTTAGAAAAATCATGTGCCGAAGCTACAACATGTCTTAAGGAGACTTATGTAGGAATTGATAATAAGGAATCTTCTCCCATGCATAATCAGAAATCTGTTGAAAGTGATGCCGATATGACATATGGGGATATAAGAAATCAGATTCCTGCTCCACCAACAAGTTAGTATATTCCCCAATGGATCAATATGGCTGTCAAAATCACTCACCCTGAGACTCATGAAAAGCTGAAGTCTGGTCCAAAAGGTTTTGTTTCTTTAAGTGGTTCACGCCCAATGAATTTCTACTCATCGATGCCAGGTGGGTCATATAGTAACATTTCATCTACTTTTCATCAACCTTTAAAGACAACCTTGGACTCAAAATAGAGTTATTAGTGAATTATAGATGCTGAGCCACCAGTGATAGAGACCTTCTACTCTCCATATGTCGAGACAACAACTGCGAAGACGATTGCCAACAATATAGCTTTGAGGACAAAGCTTCCGAAGGGAGAGGCTATGTTATGAATATAATTCATAACAATTAGCTAAATAAAATAAATATAAATATTAAATAATTAAATAGTTTTTAGGTTAATTAGTCGTTAAATTAAGTGAAAAGGCATGTCTAAAATGACATGCCCCTTCACGAAAGGTCACCTGCTGAGGTATAAAAGCAAGGTCCTCATTGTACATTCAAATCATCTTATATCTCATACAATTTTTATATAATAATAAATTATTATTTTTTAAAATACCTTCTGTGTATTTTAACGCTCAAGCTTTCAAGCTATCAGTCTTTTTCGTGCTTCAGCATAAGTTTTTATGCTACAGATGTGTTCTCCTGTGAGGCCTGGATTGATGTGTTCTCTATGGTGACTGTAGCAGGATTGATGTGTTCTCTTGTGAGGCCTGGATTGATGTGTTCTCCATGGCGATTGTAGTAGGATTGATGTGTTCTCCTATGAGGACAGGATTGATTAGTTCTCCTGTCGAGGCATCCTAACCATGTAGTCTGGGACTCATGGGAAGTACCTCTCATCTGATCAATAAGCAGGGAAATGAAGTTAGGGACCATAGTAGTACCGATGGACGCATCGCTGTATCTACCATACTCCCTACACTAGGATGACCTCCATTGATCTAGGATCAATGATACTGGTCTAGGACCAGTGGTAGGAGTTGTACCATACTATGACACTGACTTCGGGTCGGTTGAGACTAGTTTGGGACCAGTGGTACATACTCTGAGACTGACTTCGTGTCAGTGCAGTACTGGTTTGGGACCAGTGAGAGTGGTACTTACTATGAAGCCGACTTCGGGTTGGTTGAGACTGGTCTGGGACCAGTGGTACACTCTCTGAGACTGCGATACTGGTCTGGGACCAGTGGTAGGAGTGGTACTTACTATGAAGCTAACTTCGGGTTGGTTGAGACTGGTCTGGGACTAGTGGTACGCACTCTGAGACTGACTTTGAGTCAGTGGAGGATGATACTGATCTGGGACCAGTGGAGTTGTACTCACTATGACGCTGACTTCGGGTCGGTTGAGACTGGTTTGGGACCAGTGGTACATACTCTGAGAATAACTTTGAGTTAGTATGATACATCCTTGATCATTTCTTCTTCTTCATAATTCGGAAAAAAGCAGAGCAGAATAGAACAAGACAAAGCAGAACAGGAAGAATAGAGCAGAGCAGGGAAAGGTTCAGGCTGTACAGGGTAGTGCATTTGATGGATGAATAGTAACGACCGATAGACATATTGCAGATGAAGTTCTCCCTAGTTGAGAGGGAGTGTTAAAATTGGAAACTAGGGCAAAACTTCATGTGGGTCATCTTATTCATGGTTGATAATATGTTCATTAGATTCCTCTCGTCGAGAGGT